>JANAVB010004599.1:25639066-25659082 GCA_029216955.1 Iris pallida | reverse complement strand
TATATATATAAAATATATATATATATATAATATATATATATAGATATATATAATAGAGAATATATATATTATATATATATAAAATATATATTATATATTATATATATATATATATATAATTATAAGAAAAAAAATAATATAAAGAAAAAAAAAAGAAAAAAAAACAATAGATACACACCAACCCAAGCCCATACAACTAAACCCCCCCCCCCCCCAGCACCGAACCAATCGAGCAAGAGGGGGATCCCAGCCCGACCCCTGCTCTCGGGACTGAAAGAGTGACTATTAGATAGAGAGATCGAGGAAGGTGGGGGTTAAAAATAAAACCCTAACGTCATCTCCCCAGCGCCGACCAGCCATGGCGCAATCGTGCGCCACCCTGGGCGCTGCCGCGCGCAGCCAGGTCGTGCGGGAGGGCCGCGCACACACACTCGCGCGGACAGTAAAAAGGCAGCAACAACAGCCCGCGGAGCCACTTCGAGCAAGGTTTCCTCCACGACCAATCGACGACTTGTCGAACCGATTTTGCAGGTTTGAACCTAACCTATACCCCTTTGTTTCCCTGTAGGTAGTTCATTTTATTTCGCTTTGTACGCGACGGAAAACGAGCCCCGAAACAGAGAAAAATCTCGATTTCCTGGGTATAAAAACTGCCCCAACGTCAAAGGTTTGCGGTCGATTTGCGACCAGAACATTGCGAGTTTTGGAAAACCTCTTGAACAGACTTCTAGACAACCTAACCAAGATGGAAACATTATTTTTAGATTTAATTCTTGTTGGTTAATTACTGTTTAAAATTAGGATAAAGTTTGACAAAAATCTATTTAAAAAACTAGAAAAACACTTCGACACGACGTGCGTCCCGCCATTCCGGGCGACGTGGTCGCGAACCGAAGGCATCAAAAGGTGCGTAACGGCTTCGTGTCGTGTGGGCTTTGACGGAATTTAAATTGGTTGTGTGTGCACGACGAATTTGATACGTATCCGTTGAAATTCACCGTATCGGCCTTTCTGCAAGTTTTCCAATTACTTTGTACACGTTCGTCAGATCGAAAGGAAACTTGCGCCAACAGGACCGTATCATTTTTCTAGTCCTGTATGCCAAGTTTGGTCAAATTCTGAGACAGTCGAATCGGACACCGTTTTGCGGGCCCTACGGTCCGACTCAACGGGGTGATTTTGTGCACGGCCCGCCGGAATCCAACTCTGGACATACGGTTGGGTTTGTATCATCCAAACGAATCCGTAGACATGTAGTTTGACGACTTTAGAGACCATTGACTCTGGCACGCTTTTCGACATAAAGCGGGTCCAACGGCGGACACCGTTTTGACCCAAAATTATCGTTTTGCCCCTGTATCCAGAATTGGACTTAACGTGTCACGACCCGCACCTACTGTGAGGGTACGAGAATGTAACAGCGTCCAGCCTACGCCGCAGTATCGGGGTAGAACGCTGTTCTAGGTTATGAACTATAACTAACATAATGTGAATACTCTCCATAAGGAGGCCAACACAGAGGTATAACTCAATCACAATCTATAGATAGAATATGGCACGATGAAATAGATAAGGAAATCCTCAACTGAGGTACAACAGAAATAAATAAAAAAGTCTCAACATCTCTAAAATATACAACTCTGAAATAAGACAACAGCTAATCATGGAAAGAAAGGACAGTCTAAGCTATCTATACTATACACGGTATCATCCTGAGCACCTGTCTGAACCTCCCCAGGGATCCAGGTCGCGAGTGTCATCTAGGCAAGCTCCAAGTAAGGGGGTGCAGGGTTCCTCATCATCCTCTGTAAATTTTTAACAGGTCCAGTCAAGACGGGAGCGAGCACAGTACATCTCAATAGTTCATAGAAGGTTAGAAAATATAATCATGCAGTAAAGTAAGATATAGATACTGAAGGAATTGCAGTATGTAAACAGAGAGAGAAACTTGTAATAGAAATATCTACTATACATAGAGAACTAACAGTGACTAGTGAGTCAGAGTAAAATATAAACATGTGAATGGCATAGGAGATTCATGACTACAGCTAAGAGAGTGATTCATGACTACAGCTACTTGGATAATATTCACATGTGTATTTCTACTCCCCCATCCCCAATCAATACACAAAGATCTGTTCAAGTTATGTTAAGATTCGTGAAACTTTACATGGCTCATAAAATGAGTGATACGTGAAGGTGATTCATGATGGCTCTGTGAACATGAGAGTACATGTGTCATAAGCGATTCGTGAATCAAAAGAAGCATAGAGATACGTGATGATTCGTAAAACGCACAAAACATGTAGTATCCGATGCTCCCGAGGGGGATAACATCTCATGAAAAGATCCATATAGTACCAATCCGTGTGACCAACGTGGCAGTATCAAGTAAAGTAATTTAAAGCAGGAAAATAATTCTAAACAGGATATGAAATGATCAGAGAATGTACTCGCCTCGTATCTGAATGTTTGAAATAAATATACTGTCCGAGATGAGGTACCTGACTCCTAGTTAGAGCAACACAAGTCAAGATGTATACAGGAGATGATAAATGTAATCTACAATGCATCTACATGCTGTCTAGGTCAAACTAGACTAAAATCAACCCTTGGTCAACTCCAGTCAACTATACTAGTCAAGGCTAGGTCAACTTAACCTAACAAGTCTGACAAGTCTCACTAAGCCTAACCAAGCCTAGTCTAACAAGCACACATCAAAACTAGGCTATACAAGCCAACAACACACATTCACTTATAGGCCACATATGCATATATAGACATTATATATGTATATAGGCTATTAACATACATGTATATATAGAGAGTGCCATGTGTGTGTGTTAACATAGTGGCATGTGTGTGGGGAAACACTAACATGTGTGTACATGGTATAGGCTAGGGTGTGTGTGAGTGGCATTAGGCAGAGTTGTACTTCTAGTTACATGCATGTATACATCCATTCATACCTATCTTCATATATTCATTTATACATTTATTTACCTACTTGTCTCTGGTGCAAAAATTATGATATCATGCTCAAACCTAGGTCTTTACTCGTCTATATGTCACATACCCCATAATGTATGTAATAACTCCCAACAATATATCGAGCCACTAATCATCACATATATAATGCATACATATATAATTTACCAAAACTTGAACAAGAGTAGGTGGGGACAGATGTTGTAATATGGAGCACTATGGACTGAACATGAAGGTATGGGCAATTGGAAAGGTTGAACACCAAGTCCAATGATTGAGTAAAAAGTAAGTAGGAGCTGAACCCCTAAAGTCTTCCCAAGCCTTCTCTTAGCCAATATACATATGCAAGTATACTATTTCCATAAGCTAACTCAAATCAGTTAAAGAGGAGAATCCATATCAGTTGAACCCAGTTTTCAGTAAATATAGGAAAGAAAATCATTTCAGTTCAACCTACTCTATCTCAGGTTTAGCATTCATGTATATAGGTTCGGGTTT
Source organism: Iris pallida (assembly GCA_029216955.1). Lineage (NCBI taxonomy): Eukaryota > Viridiplantae > Streptophyta > Magnoliopsida > Asparagales > Iridaceae > Iris > Iris pallida. The sequence goes on along the minus strand of JANAVB010004599.1, from coordinate 25,655,596 downwards.
GTGTGTGTTTCTCAGAAAACAGGGGCTTCAATGCTCAGGTTTACATGAGTAGGTGTGTGAATCAAATGACAGTTTAATAGGTGTAGTGATATGAAAGCAGTGTATCCAATTGGTGAAGATGCAAGGGATTATGCAAGAGGTGATGTGCATGATGATGAATGAGTGCAACAAGTGTGAGCTAACAGGGAATACCATGTATCAAGTGGCAATGTTATGGCTGATAGTTAATTGGGAATGTGTGTGTAAACATTAGGTGGAGGTGTATGTGGACAGGCTATGGGTCTCATGTGTGTACAGTGTCATATAATTTCATGAATCCTAGTGACAGGAATTTCAGTAATGTGTATGTAATATTCAGTTTAATAGGAGATAGTTCAATGGAGAAAGGAATTCAGTTCTCCTAATCACCCAAAATCAAGTATCAACTAATCAAATCAATTTCTTATTTCCAACCCATCTCAGGTTTGTTTGCATGGTACCATTGTCAGTTATTTGAAATAGGAATTAGTGGAAGGTATACCACATTTCAGTACTGATTTTCAGGGTTAATTAACATGTGACAGTTCAAAAGGATTTCGAAACCAATTTGAATCTAAGTATCAATCTCAGATTTATTTACATACAACAATCAGTTGAAAAACTCAAACCAAATTCAATATCCAAATAATAGTTAACATAAACATCTTAGTTATTCCAGTTTGGCTCAAACAGTGAAATGAGAAAATGTTCTCAGGAATCTCAGTTTATTAATTTATATTGATCAATCCAACATTCACATATGCATGTTATTTAATATTTTAAGGAATTGAATCTCATTTCAGTTTATTCATATACATAAAACCCAATTCAAATCTATGTTAACAAACTCAGTTTTCTGAACACATTCTCAGGTTTGTTGAGTTTAACCAAAAAAACTTCAGTGTGATATATATCTATATAATTCCATGTTCATTATAAATTCGAACTCTAAATTCAGACACCAATGTGACACACATGTACAGCAGGTTAAATACCATGTACATCACATATTTACATATTTAAAAGATTTGCAAAGTCAGAAAAAACCCATTGAATAAGCAGTATTAGAATATGTGTATCCGATTGAAACATACCTAAAATTCAAATCGAAAACCTTATATAGCATCAAATTAATGTGTGCCAAAATGATATACATATGCACGTGTGTCAAGGGGGTTGAATTCGTGTCCACAAACTGGACACGAACGTGTCCAGAACAGAAAAATATATGTATCAGTGAAGTCACTGAACACAGCCTCGTGCGGCCGGGTCGTGCACATTTACGCACAACACAGGGCAGGAACACCCATGGGATCATGCACGCACGTAGAGGGGTTATAGGGCTACACAAACAACACCCTGAATCGTGTCCTAGTGGTGACAGGACACGACACGAAGTGCGTGTCAGTGCGGATTTCCCGCGTGAACAGTACAGTATAATATCGATACGATCGTGTTTTCGTGTCCGACACGATACGACGTGTCATGAAACTCGAGGGGGGGTCTGTCAGTGATGGCCCCCACCTCTGTGTCAAATTGTACGTGTCCACGTATCGTGTGTAGAGAGAAATAAAGGTCGGGTAGCAGGGGACAGCACGAGGGTGTCGTACTGTGTGTCTGTGGCAATTTTGGACACAGACACGACGTAAAACCTAGCTCAGTCTTCATGAAATATTGCATACACACATATATCTATAATCCCATATAATTAGTTTTTCAAAAATAAAAAATAAAATCATTTGTGACATTTCATCAAACACATGCACACATATCATGATACGTGTCTGATACGGACACCAAACGGACACGAATCGACACAAAGCCAATACCTACGGCTAGGGGACACCTAGGACTTCCTATCCATGTAAACAAAAACGAAAATCTATGGAAGGAATAGGAAGTTACCTATATGTGCAATTTGCATGAAAAAGCTTCAAATGGGGGGTGTTCTTCTTGAGGGCCAAGTGCTCCAAATTGGTTAAAACCTGAGATTTCTCTCCATGGAAAGCAAGAAGGGACTAATTAGAACCTAATGCAAAAGATTAGAGGGAAAAAGGAATTAAAATGAAGAGAATAGAGCTTGAGGAAGATTCCTATACCTTTCCTTCTTTAAAATGTTGAAACTCAATAAAGAGGCAAGAACCCTAAATGAAGAGATTATTTATAGGGGAAAATAGCCCTAGGTGGCTGCCATGGGCTGATTAGGGTTAGGATTGGTTCATGGTGTGGGCCTATGGGCTATTAAGCCTTAAGTCACAAGTCATGACTTGTGAAATCACAAGTCATTCCTTAAACAATTTAAATCCTATTACCACCAAATTAATTCTATGGTTTAATTATCACTAACTTAAGTCAACCTAGGATTCCATATCCTAATCACATAGTCATGACCTAGGTTAGCCACTAGGTTAGCCTCAAAAGTCAACATAAGTCAAAGTCAACTAAAACACCAAAATCAATTATACTAAAAATCTCTAAAAATCATATAAATTCTAATGATTCTAAATAATACATAATAATTCCAAATAATTCCCAAAATTACAAAAACGACTAAAATACCCCTCAATCTAGAAATGATAAACAAAATACTAGCAAGACACCAATTCATAAGTCATGTTTTAAAATAGTTTTTAAAATGATTCAAATCAATAAAAATCATATAAAATTTTAAATACCATAATTAAATAAATTAAAATACAAAATTTTAAAATTACCCTCATCTAGAAAAATTGGGTGTTACAATCCTATCCACCTTATAAAAATTTCATCCTCGAAATTAAGATGGTAGTAGTCCTTCTAGGTCAAACACCCCACAATCAAAATCTCAAACATACCGTCAGATAATCATATGCGTCTATCCAAAATCATGATACTCAGAATCTTCGTCGTGCTAGTGAGCAGGGCTACGATAATCACAGAGTCCTTGACTAGGGTACGTACCTCTAGGTTCATGGTATTTAAAATTTTCGTATTGCCGCATGCGACGGCGAAAACCTTAAATTCTCATACCCGAGAAATACATCCAAAGTCTGACTACGTGTCCTCACTATGCCAACTATCACGACTATCGAAGATTCTAGATCCCATGATTTAGGTGACCTAGCCCATATGATTTTCTCAGAAGAAAAAAATCAAACATAACAAAAGAACAATATGACAAAATTAATCAATCAACAAGGAAAAGATGGAATCGGATTTCAAGGTAATTATAAAAGACAATTGCGGGAATGGAATTGAGAAGAACGGAACTTGCAGCAAGATCTCCAACGGTCTGTGCATCTTCGACTGTCCTGACGATAGTTTGCCCTGCTAGTTTCCTCTGGCCTGTTACTGATGCTGCATGAACCGCTGCTGCTGAGAGAAATCAGAAGTGACATGAGAAAGTCTCTGTACAGATAGAGGTGTACCTCCAATGTAACAGAAACGCCAACCTGAGTCAGCACAACAGAAACAGTGGTCTCGAGGCCCTGATGAATAGGACGAGGGGTGGCCAGCCTCTCGATAGTATCCCCCGAACCAGAGCGATGAGATCGTCTTCATAACCATCATGAAGACGGATCAAACCAGGAAACAATTACTAAGAATGAAGCAAAAAATCAAGGGAGGACAGTTTATATTTAAGGAAAATCGATAAGCAGCAATTTGGATAAAAGGAACCTGATTAAGAGTTTTTCCTAATGTGATTGAGTACCTCAAAAAATATATCCTAATCCTACTGCAGGCTGTAGTGATACTCTAGTTCGAATACCACTACATAAACTCAACCTGCATGGGCCACCACTAAAAACGTGTCACGACCCGCACCCACACTGAGGGTACGAGAACGTAACAGCGCCCAGCCTACGCCGCAGTGTCGGCGGTAGAACGCTGTTCTAGGTCATGAACTATAACAAACATAATGTGAATACTCTCCATAAGGAGGCCAACACAGAGGTATAACTCAATCACAATCTATAGATAGAATATGGCAAAATAAAATAGATAAGGAAATCCTCAACTGAGGTACAACAGAAATAACTAACAAAGTCTCAACATCTCTAAAATATACAACTCTGAAATAAGACAACAGCTAATCATGGAAAGAAAGGACAGTCTAAACTATCTATACTATACACGGTATCATCCTGAGCAGCTGTCTGAACCTCCCCAGGGATCCAGGTCGTGAGTGTCATCTAGGCAAGCTCCAAGTAAGGGGGTGCAGGGTTCCTCATCATCCTCTGTAAATTTTCAACAGGTCCAGTCAGGACGGAAGCGATCACAGTACATCTCAACAGTTCATAGCAGGTTAGAAAATATAATCATGCAGTAAAGTAAGATATAGATACTGAAGGAATTGCAGTATGTAAACAGAGAGAGAAACTTGTAATAGAAATATCTACTATACATAGAGAACTAACAGTGACTAGTGAGTCAGAGTAAAATATAAACATGTGAATGGCATAGGAGATTCATGACTACAACTAAGAGAGTGATTCATGACTACAACTACTTGGATAATATTCACATGTCTATTTCTACTCCCCCATCCCCAATCAATACACAAAGATCTGTTCAAGTTATGTTAAGATTCGTGAAACTTTACATGGCTCATAAAATGAGTGATACATGAAGGTGATTCATGATGGCTCTGTGAACATGAGAGTACATGTGTCACAAGCAATTCGTGAGTCAAAAGAAGCATAGAGATACGTGATGATTCGTGAAATGCACAAAACATGTAGTATCCGATGCTCCCGAGGGAGATAACATCTCATGAAAAGATCCATATAGTACCAATCCGTGTGACCAACGTGACAATATCAAGTAAAGTAATTTAAAGCAGGAAAATAATTCTAAATAGGATATGAAATGATCAGAGAATGTACTCGCCTCGTATCTGAATGTCTGAAATAAATGTACTGTCCGAGATGAGGTACCTGACTCCTAGTTAGAGCAACACAAGTCAAGATGTATACAGGAGATGATAAATGTAATCTACAATGCATCTGTATGCTGTCTAGGTCAAACAAGACTAAAATCAACCCTTGGTCAACTCCAGTCAACTATACTAGTCAAGGCTAGGTCAACTTAACCTAACAAGTCTGACAAGTCTCACTAAGCCTAACCAAGCCTAGTCTAACAAGCACACATCAAAACTAGGCTATACAAGCCAACAACACACATTCACTTATAGGCCACATATGCATATATAGACATTATATATGTATATAGGCTATTAACATACATGTATATATAGAGAGTGCCATGTGTGTGTGTTAACATAGTGGCATGTGTGTGGGGGAAACACTAACATGTGTGTACATGGTATAGGCTAGGGTGTGTGTGAGTGGCATTAGGCAGAGTTGTACTTCTAGTTACATGCATTTATACATCCATTCATACCTATCTTCATATAGTCATTTATACATTTATTTACCTACTTTGTCTCAAGTGCAAAAATTATGATATCATGCTCAAACCTAGGTCTTTACTCGTCTATATGTCACATACCCCATAATGTATGTAATAACTCCCAACAATATATCAAGCCACTAATCATCACATATATAATGCATACATATATAATTTACCAAAACATGAACAAGAGTAGGTGGGGACAGATGTTGTAATATGGAGCAGTATGGACTGAACATGAAGGTATGGACAATTGGAAAGGTTGAACACCAAGTCCAATGACTGAGTAAAAAGTAAGTAGGAGCTGAACCCCTAAAGTCTTCCCAAGCCTTCTCTTAGCCAATATACATATGCAAGTATTAAGCTAACTCAAATTAGTTAAAAAGGAGAATCCATATCAGTTGAACCCAGTTTTCAGTAAATATAGGAAAGGAAATCATTTCAGTTCAACCTACTCTATCTCAGGTTTAGCATTCATGTATATAGGCTCGGGTTTGTGTGTGTTTCTCAGAAAACAGGGGCTTCAATGCTCAGGTTTACATGAGTAGGTGTGTGAATCAAATGACAGTTTAATAGGTGTAGTGATATGAAAACAGTGTATCCAATTGGTGAAGATGCAAAGGATTATGCAAGAGGTGATGTGCATGATGATGAATGAGTGCAACAAGTGTGAGCTAACAGGGAATACCATGTATCAAGTGGCAATGTTATGGCTGACAGTTAATTGGGAATGTGTGTGTAAATATTAGGTGGGGGTGTATGTGGATAGGCTGTGGGTCTCATGTGTGTACAGTGTCATATAATTTCAGGAATCCTAGTGACAGGAATTTCAGTAATGTGTGTGTAATATTCAGTTTAATAGGAGACAGTTCAATGGAGAAAGGAATTCAGTTCTCCTAATCACCCAAAATCAAGTATCAACTAATCAAATTAATTTCTCATTTCCAACCCATCTCAGGTTTGTTTGCATGGTACCATTGTCAGTTATTTGAAATAGGAATTAGTGGAAGGTATACCACATTTCAGTACTGATTTTCAGGGTTAATTAACATGTGACAGTTCAAAAGGATTTCGAAACCAATTTGAATCTAAGTATCAATCTCAGATTTATTTACGTACAACAATCAGTTGAAAAACTCAAACCAAATTCAATATCCCAATAACAGTTAACATAAACATCTCAGTTTTTCCAGTTTGGCTCAAACAGTGAAATGGGAAAATGTTCTCAGGAATCTCAGTTTATTGATTTACAGTGATCAATCCAACATTCACATATGCATGTCATTTAATATTTTAAGACATTGAATCTCATTTCAGTTTATTCATATACATAAAACCCAATTCAAATCTATGTTAACAAACTCAGTTTTCTGAACACATTCTCAGGTTTGTTGAGTTTAACCAAAAAAACTTCAGTGTGATATATATCTATATAATTCCATGTTCATTACAAATTCGAACTCTAAATTCAGACACCAATGTGACACACATGTACAACAGGTTAAATACCATGTACATCACATATTTACATGTTTAAAAGATTTGCAAAGTCAGAAAAAAAACCCATTGAATAAGCAGTATTAGAATATGTGTATCCGATTGAAACATACCTAAAATTCAAATCGAAAACCTTATATAGCATCAAATTAATGTGTGCCAAAATGATATACATATGCACGTGTGTCAAGGAGGTTGAATTCGTGTCCACAAACTGGACACGAACGTGTCCAGAACAGAAAAATATATGTATCAGTGAAGTCACTGAACACAGCCTCGTGCGGCCAGGTCGTGCATATTTACGCACAACACAGGGCAGGAACACCCATGGGATCATGCACGCACGTAGAGGGGTTATAGGGCTACACAACCAACACCCCGTATCGTGTCCTAGTGGTGACAGGACACGACACGAAGTGCGTGTTAGTGCGGATTTCCTACGTGCACAGTACAGTGTAATATCGATGCGATCGTGTTTTCGTGTCCGACACGATACGACATGTCGTAAAACTCGAGGGGGGTCTGTCAGTGATGTTTTCCACCTCTGTGTCAAATTGTACGTTTCTACGTGTCGTGTGTAGAGAGAAATAAGGGTCGGGTAGCAGGGGACAGCACGAGGGTGTCGTACTGTGTGTCCGTGGCAATTTTGGACACGGATACGACGCAAAACCTAGCTCAGTCTTCATGAAATATTGCATACACACATAGATCTATAATCCCATATAATTAGTTTTTCAAAAATCAAAAATAAAATCCTTTGTGACATTTCATCAAACACATGCACACATATCATGATACGTGTCCGATACGGACACCAAACGGACACGAATCGACACAAAACCAATACCTACGGCTAGGGGACACCTAGGGCTTCCTATCCATGCAAAGAAAACGAACATCTATGGAAGGATTAGGAAGTTACCTATATGTGCAATTTGTATGAAAAAGCTTCAAATGGGGGGTGTTCTTCTTGAGGGCCAAGTGCTCTAAATTGGTCCAAACCTGAGATTTCTCTCCATGGACAGCAAGAAGGGACTAATTAGAACCTAATGCAAAAGATTAGAGGGAAAAAGGAATTAAAATGAAGAGACTAGAGCTTGAGGAAGATTCCTATACCTTTCCTTCTTCAAAATGTGAAACTCAATAAAGAGGCAAGAACCCTAAATAAAGAGATTATTTATAGGGTAGAAATAGCCCTAGGTGGCTGCCATAGGCTGATTAGGGTTAGGGTTGGTTCATGGTGTGGGCCTATGGGCTATTAAGCCTTAAGTCACAAGTCATGACTTATGAAATCACAAGTCATTCCTTAAACAATTTAAATCCTATTACCACCAAATTAATTCTATGGTTTAATTATCACTAACTTAAGTCAACCTAGGATTCCATATCCTAATCACATAGTCATGACCTAGGTTAGCCACTAGGTTAGCCTCAAAAGTCAACATAAGTCAAAGTCAACTAAAACACCAAAATCAATTATACTAAAAATCTCTAAAAATCATATAAATTCTAATGATTCTAAATAATACGTAATAATTCCAAATAATTCCCAAAATTACAAAAATGACTAAAGTACCTCTCAATCTAGAAATGATAAACAAAACACTAGCAAGATACCAATTCATAAGTCATGTTTTAAAATAGTTTTTTAAATAATTAAAATCAATAAAAATCATATAAAATTTTAAATACCATAATTAAATAAATTAAAATACAAAATTTTAAAATTACCCTCATCTGAAAAAATTGGGTGATACATAAGGACATGCAATCCTAGCTATTTTGACTATTCTAAGATCATTGGTAATGTTTATTTCAGCTTTCGGGGACTGTTGTACGAGTTTTGACTATTGTGGCATTCTGAGTGGTTCAGATTATCGGTTACACTAGCACATGGACACAGGCGAGTATAGTTTATTATCTGCATTTCGATATTAATCTTTACTATATTTAATTGATTGGCCATTGGTTATGTAATTTTTATACTCTATTATAAATTGTTGAGTCGGAAATGAGAAGTACCAAGGATGTGTGATCCGACCGTAGACAGTATTTATTTTCATGCAGTAGACATCGTAGACAGTGCTTATTTTCTGCAAGTAGACATCGTAGACAGTGCTTATTTTCCTGCAGTAGACTTCGTAGACAATGCTTATTTTCTGCAAGTAGACATCGTAGACAGTGCTTATTTTCTGTAAGTAGACATCGTAGACAGTGCTTATTTTTCTGCAAGTAGACATCGTAGACAGTGCTTATTTTCATGCAAGTAGACGTCGTAGACCGTGCGGTGTAGTGTCCCAGACCGATCACATATCAAAGGTACTTCTAACAGTTTGGGAAAGTATTTTGTGTCTATTTATTTGGTATTGGTTTTTCGTATTTTTTGTTTATTTTCAAAAACATGTAATTGATGTCTAACCTCTGTTGTATAGTCATTTTCTTTATTTGAAATTGCATTCAGTGAATTGTGCTCGTTCCATTCCAGAGTAGGAAACCAATATTTTTCAGGTTAGCCGTAGATTCACTTAGCATGGGAGATACGGGGGTATACTTGCAGACGAAAAGCCTAGAGATTAGCTAGATAGATGAGTTGTAGTCATTCCATATTTGTACAAGTTTATATTTTCTGCAAATGTAAAACTTGTGAATATTATAAGTTAAATTTTTTTGTGAATGAGCATTATTTGTGATTTTGATCTACATGGCCGTGACAGCGTTCTACCGTCGACACTGCGGCGTAGGCTGGCTTGGACACGTCTCGTATCCGTTTAAAAAAATGGGTGTGGGTTGTGACAAGTTTTTGTGGTGGCTTATGCAGGTCAGTCTTCGCAAATCACGCAAACTCGTGATAGTACTTTAGTTAGTCGTACTATTGCGAGTCTGCGAATAAGAAATGCTCATTCACGAGTTAGGGATTAATTTAATCTAAAAGAGTGACTAGGGCTAGGAGTCCCTTATACAAATTTACCGATGGGTAGTCTAGGCCATGTAATTTAGGATGAGGGTTATTAATTTTGATATCTTGTCAGATTCCCATAGGTACACTAATATCTCTTGATATGACGCCACGATCCAATGTGGATAGATTATTCACTTGGTGAGACAGTGCTTCATAGAAATAATGACCTAACATTGATAAATTGTGCAATTCTTCATCCTTGTCTGTTAGACATTATCCTCATGTCTTAGCCCCAAATTACCTATTTAGTTCCTATTTTGCCCAAGAATTATTATTTTATATAATTTCTGATTATGTTATCCATATACGGACCTTGAGTTAATTTTGATTCAAAGTTTTCTCCAATGGTTTGAATACATATGAAATAGATACTAAGATGTTTGTATTTCTTTGTCTTCAGTTATTTCTCTCCATGTTTAGGGTTGTGACTGATAATACTTATGCTTTATTTCATAGTCAACCTGTTTGAATCTCTAGAAACCCGTGAATTTTACAGATATAGTTAAAGGAATGTTGATTAACTCGTAATGGCAGGACAGCAGCGTACTGTCGCCATTTATTTGAATTATGGAGACTATGGATTCACTGCAGCCAGCAGCACACTGGCGAGACACGACTCCTATAGTTGAAATTGGTTTAAGTAAATATTGGTTATAGAATATTGCTAAAACTATGGCTAGAGGACCTCTTTGATCGTAGTTACCCTTGAATCAATATTGGGTAGAGTTAAGAAGTATTTAATTTTGTATCATGTTTGAGTTACGAAACCAAGGGTTTACCACAGCCAGAGTATACGGGCGGGGCATAATCCTCGGTGAAATGCCTTCAGACATGATTACAAGTTCATGATACTATAGAGGATAGGATATGCCCTGTGTGTCCCATAAGATCCAAAACCAATACTAGTAAAAGTTCTGTAAGTTGGGTAGCGTGTCCCCCAACCTAGTATTCCCTGGTCCTTGTGATCGATCTATTGGCAAGGTAATTGATTGACACTAATAGGTTTACCTAGAATACAGAATTTAGAGGTCATAACCCATTAGTCGACCAAGTCCTTGTGGATAAGAAGATAGTAGGAAGACTGTATAAGCAAGAACACCGGGTAAGGTTTGATTCCCACAAAACTCAAACTACTTGTGCCTCCTTTCAAAAATCTCGCATAATTGTATTCGACTATCTTAACAAACGCTGTTGTTATAGCTTAGTTTTGCAAGCTTACTCTGTTCTCGAGCTTGATTCGAGGCATATATTTAGTGGGGACGCCTGCTAACTTATTGTCTAACCAGAATCAGTATATTATGGTCTGATCAACCATGATGCATTTGGCTCGCTCTTCGTTTAATTACACTACGTGGATGGAGATATATAGGTATCTAGGATCTCATCCGCGACTGCTTGATAATTCCTCTTGAATTACATGTTCGCTTTTGAATCACGTAATTGTATTCAGTGACATCTCCCTTGAACTCTTTATTATTTTTGTCTTTCACTGATTAGAAAGACGAAGGCTCGTAATTGATAGATAGATACAGAGTATTCCCTATGGCTATGATAGTTGTATACACAAGTATAGCTATCCACGGCCAGCCTGTGACTGGAACCTTGCCTTGAGTTACTCGTCCTTCCTTCGACAATAAATCTATTATCCTAATCTTCTAGTCATTGGAGTCCGAGAATGATTAGGATCTTTCCCTTGATCAAATACCAACCTAGGAGACTACCTATCCTCCAGAGACCAAATGTTGTGAGCCTCTAATCAATTGTTTGAAGCTTGCTTCAACTGGAACCCTTGTGATAATAGTCTGACAGGTTTGACCCCAATAGAAATTCACGACTCAGTTGTTAGAAATCTCTTCATATGACGTGCCTTAGAGCTGGTTACCCCGTCGATAACTCTTGTACACTATGGATGTGTATGTTTCTCTATTTTATCGACCATGTGTTATTGTACACCCTCGTTTCTTATTTATTGAGGAATGATCATTGACTTGACTTACATCTACCATATTCCGTTATGCCGTACCTTATTCTCTATTAACAATAGTCGAGGTACAGTATCCGAATTTTGGGAATCCTCTAACCTCATTATTCCTAAACCCTGTCCTAGCGTCTAAGGTGGGTAGACTGTAAACCTTCTAAATTTTAGGATATATGAATATTACCGATTGATCGGAATAATTTCCATTAGGGCAAAAATTAGTACCCCATGGACTCCCACTTTCCATTTAGATTATTTTGTGCCCCGGCCGTGTCATTAATATTCGGAGCACAAGACCAGCTGTTACCTTCCAACAAATTTTATATGCAAGATCTAGACGAGTCCACCTTCATCTCGGCATATCATGTCCCACTCAAACCCGTCCCCTTGTACTCTAGTTTTATGGTACAACTTTCAGGTAAAAAGACAAGCTATAACCCTTACCATAATACCGATATACTTCCCGACTTCCACTAGAGTCTCAATCTTGACTCAATTTATCCGACCCAATATATGATTGTGGTCTACTCGAAGTCCACTACGCACATGTCACTAGTATGCCATTCAATTGTGTCTCCTCGTACTACTTAAACACAAAAGTCATAGAAGACACATTTTTGGGCTTTAGGAACCTAGCTAACCAACTCAACTGGTAACTAGCTCAACCACTCGGGTGGAAACCTATTATAGGTTACCATAGCCTAGTAGAAATAGTTTTATCATAGGAATCTTATCCAGTCCGTATAGATTGAAATCTAAGGTTCATCCAACCAATGATTGATGTCCAATTAGGAAGTCCATTAAGACCTAGTAAAACCCATCCATGCATACCACCATATTTGGACTATAAAAATCGGACTATTAGAAATCAGCCCTTGTACCTATTATGTTGTCTCCCCTTCTTAGAATGTGAAGTCGTTCGTAACCCTTATTCCATCTACCTGGAAGTTGTGATACGATCTTGCATTGCATTTATAACCCTTGCTCGTGTGTTTAAATAACCACGGAAAAGATCACAATCTTGACTCCTCAAATTTCGTTCTATTATGGAACCTCGTTTAGATAAATTTTGAGAACAGAACTTCTATATTGCATGGAGTGCAAGCCCCTCTAAGAAACGAAGGGTTCTTCGAGTTAGCAAGTGACTGGACTAGAGTAGCCTAATCTAGCAAATAAGTCAATGATTCATGAATTTTTCTTTCTATCTATATCCTTGAATACTATCTACTGCTCTTGAGACTTCATTTTTACTTTCGATTGTTCTTCCTTATCTTTATGTCCTTCCTATTTTGGAGCGACGAATGGTCATACTTATTAGAATTTACCAATATTTTTAGCTACTTGTGTAAATTTGTTGCTGGTTAAATTTTGGGTTGTTTGATAGATAGGAGAGGATTATAGATGTCATATACCGTAGATATATATTGGTGGATATTTTAGCAAGTAGTTGGATGATTTTAAAGTTTTAGGGACATGAGATTTGAAGGAGTAGTGTGACCAAAGGTGGGTAGAAGTCCTCGGAGTTTCGTAGTACAAAACAGCTAGGAGGATATAAACTGTTGTTCAGGAATTAAAAATTCGAGGAGATTAAGGTAATGGTAGATTCCTTTTGAATTTATCGAATAGTTATGAATTAGAATTTCGAGGATGAAATTATTTTTAAGGTAGGTAGATTTGTAACCCCTCTTCCCAGAATATTGATAATATATTTTATTTATTTGGATTAAATGGTGACTTTTAGAATTTTATAAATAATTATTTAGTAAATTATTACGGTAGATGATTTTAGCCATGATGGAGTTTTGGAGTACACGGTGACTAGAAATCGTGGCACGGATAGTGCCATGGCGTACTTTGGCTAGTGTATTAGCCCTGGTAGGGAAGGCCGATCCATAGTGATGTCCTAACTAGGAAAACCAGGCCAAGTTGTGACTTAACCTATACCGACGATTTATTTATTTATTAATTGTATTATTGAGTTTTAGGGAAACCGGTTATACCATTTTAGTCCGGACTGAATCCGAACTGAGCCCAAGCCCATGTAGTCATGCGGCATGTCCAATGACATTCATTCGTGTTGATGGAATTTTGGTATGAGGGTGTTGTATTTCGTGTTAATGATTTAATGAATATTTTCTGAGTATTAGTAATTAAATATTATAAATATCATCATTTGTAGAAAATGGGTCCTGGTACATTTTGGGATTTTTAGACAGTATATAATGGTATATACACCATTATTGATTTATTATATTTCCTTATTATTATTTTTATTATTATTATTTTATTTTTATTATCTATATTACTGAGGTCATCATTATCTAATATTATTATTATTATTATTATTGTTTATATTTATTTGGTTATCAAATAAATGTTATATATATATATATATATATATATATATATATATATATATATATATATATATTCATATTTATAGGTCCTATATTAGGATAGAAAATATTGAGGATTAGTTAGATTTTATAGAGATTACTATATATAGGTATGTATATAAAGGAATATATATATATATATATATATATATATATATATATATATATATATATATATATATATATATATATATATATATATATATATATATATATATAAATTTATATATATATATACATATATATATATATATAAAAGAAATAGAAAAAGAAAAAAATATATATAAGAAATAGAAAAAGAAAAAAGGAAAGAAAACAATAGATAATAATACCTAAACTCACACCAACCCAAGCCCATACAACTCAAACCCCCCCCCCCCCAGCCCAGCAGACCAAATCGAACAAGAGGGGGATCCCAGCCCGACCCCTGCTCTCGGGACCGAAAGAGTGACTATATAGATAGAGAGATCGAGGAAGGTGGGGGTCAAAAACAAAACCCTAACGTCAGCTCCCCAGCGCCGACCCAGCCATGGCGCAACCGAACACCACCCTGGGCGCCGCCGCGCACAGCCAGGTCCGTACGGAGGCAGCGCGCACACACGCGCACGGACAGTGAAAAGGCAGCAACAGCAGCCTGCGGAGCCACTTCGTGCAGGGTTTCCTCCACGACCAATCGACGACTTGTCGAACCGATTTTGCAGGTTCGAACCTAACCTATACCCCTTTGTTTCCCTTCAGGTAGTTCATTTTAATTCGCTTTGTACGCGACAGAAAATGAGCCCCAAAATCGAGAAAAATCTCGATTTCCTGGGTATAAAAACTGCCCCAACGTCCAAAGTTTGCGGTCAATTTACGATCAGAACATCGCGAGTTTTGGAAAACCTCTTGAACAGACTTCTAGACAACCTAACCAAGATGGAAACACTATTTTTAGATTTAGTTCTTGTTGGTTAATTGCTATTTAAAATTAGGATAAAGTTTGACAAAAATCTGTTTTAAAAACTAAAAAAATACTTCGACACGAAGTGTGTCCCGCCATTTCGGGCGATGTGGTTGCGAACCGAAGGCATCAAAATGTTCGTAACGGCTTCGTGGTCGTGTGGGCTTTGACGGAATTCAAATTGGTTGCGTGTGCACGACGAATTTGATGCGTATTCGTTAAAATTTACCGTATCGGCCTCTGTGCAAGTTTCCCATTTACTTAGTGCACGTTCGTCAGATCGAGACGAAACTTGTGCCAACAGGACCGTATCATTTTTTTGGTCCTGTATGCCAAGTTTGTTCCAATTCTGAGACAGTCGAATCGGACGCCGTTTTGCGGACCCCACGGTCCGACTCAACGGGCGATTTTGTGCACGATCCGTCGGAATCCAACTTTGGACATACGGTTGGGTTCATATCATCAAAACAAATCCGTAAACATGTAGTTTGACGACTTTAGAAACTATTGGCTCTGGCACGCTTTTCGGTGCAAAGCGGGTCCAACGACGGATACCGTTTTGACCCGAAATTACCGTTTTCCCTCTGTATCCAGAATTGGACTTAAGGACAGACAATCCTATCTATTTTGACTATTCTAAGATCATTGGTAATGTTTGTTTCAGCTTTTGGGGACTGTTGTACGATTTTTGACTATTGTGACATTCTGAGTGGTTCAGATTATCGGTTACACCAGCACAGGACCACAGGCGAGTACAGTTTATTGTCTGCATTTCGATATTGATCTTTACTATATTTTATTGATTGGCCATTGGTTATGTGATTTTTATACTCTATTATAAATTATTGAGTCGGGAATGAGAAGTACCAAGGATGTGTGATCCGACCGTAGACACTGTTTATTTTCAAGCAGTAGACATTATAGACAATGCTTATTTTTGGCAAGTAGACATCATAGATAGTGCTTATTTTCATGCAGTAGACATCGTAGACAGTGCTTATTTTTTGCAAGTAGACATCGTAGACAGTGCTTATTTTCTGCAAGTAGACATCGTAGACAGTGCTTATTTTCTGCAAGTAGACATCGTAGACCGTGCTTATTTTTCTGCAAGTAGTCATCGTAGACAGTGCTTATTTTCATGCAAGTAGACATCGTAGACCGTGTGGTATAGTGCCCCAGACCGATCACATCTCAAAGGTACTTCTAGCAATTGGGGAAAGTTTTGTGTCTATTTATTTGCTATTGGTTTTTCGTATTTTCTGTTTATTTTCAAAAATATGTAATTGATGTCTAACCTCTGTTGTATAGTCATTTTCTTTATTTGAAATTACATTCAGTGAATTGTGCT
>JANAVB010004599.1:25526566-25636566 GCA_029216955.1 Iris pallida | reverse complement strand
ATGTGTGGGAGCAGATAGAACTACGTTTACGGCATTGCCTGTGAATTTCCCGGATTAGCTGATCGGCGGAGTATTGGTGGCCCTCGTATCTCGCTTTGTTGCGATTTTTCCAGATAGCCCAGGTGGCGACCGCTGCAACGATCTGGTGGCCGTGGGAGATGGTACCCCAGTGGGCCAGGAGATTGATAAAGCGCCCGTCTCCAGGAGAGGTGTTGTAGTGGCGGTTGAGGGTGCTCCAGATTCGGTCAGGGAGGCTTCCCTCCTAGAAGATGTGGTCAATAGATTCCGTCTGGCGCTCAGTGCAGCAATTACAAGCTGACGCCAGACTAAAGCCGATAGAGGTGAGGTTGTCGTCGGTAGGCAATTTATTTTTCATGACTCTCCACAAGAGGAAGGACCATTTCTTAGGGATGCAGGAGTGCCAATAACGTAAAATAAAAAGGTCTGGCCTGTCTCTTGGATGGTGATTCTCGCCGACCGCACGGAGAATGCGCCATAGGCAGCCGGAGACCACCTCAGCTTGTCTACGACGGCCCTGATGGTCAAGCCATGATGGCGAATGCTGTTCACAGTGTCGATGCCTGACCACTCTCGAATCCTGTCCTAATTCCAAACGTTATTGGTGTGGTTCCAAAGGTCTTTGATCATGCTGTTTCTGGGGACATAGGTGATGTTCGGGATAAGGTTGTCGCCAGTCCACCTTTCCAGGAAGGGGTTGGCCTCGCCTGAGCCCAGCTGGAGTCTGATCGCGGGCTCTGCCAGCTCACGACCACGAAGGATGCGGCGCCAAGCCACGGAAGATCTGTTGTTGGTGGAGGCTGTCGCCGGGTGATTGTGTTTGAAGTACCTGGCCTTCATGAACTTGGTCCAAAGATTTTGGCCGGTGCGTAATTTCTACCACAGTTTTATCGAGAAGGCTTTGACAATGTGGTCCAGTTTGGGGAAACCTAGGCCTCCCTTCTCGGTGGGGATAGCCATAGTGTCCCAGCTGGTCCAGTGATGTTTGTTTTGCCCCTTGTTGTGCCCCCAGAAAAAGTTGCAAAAGATCTTCTCAATCGTCGTGATAACCTTCTGTGGCGAGGTGCAGGCCGCGAGGGTGTGGATGGGAATGGAGTTGAGGACATGATTGATGAGGATAATTTTCCCTCCTGGGGATAGGATGGCGTTATGCCATCCCTCGATTTTGTTCCTGATTTTGGAGATCAAGTTCTCGATGATGCTGGCGTTAGATCTTCCGTACACCAGGGGACAGCCGAGATAGTTGAAAGGGGGATGGGCCACCGCTATGGAAGTTAGGTTGGTGAGTCTGGTCGCGTTCTTGATTTTGATGCTGTGGTGGGCGTAGATCACGCTCTTGGAAAGGTTGATCTTCTGGCCAGAGCATCTGGAGTACCGTTGCAGGGTATTGTGAACCACCTCCATCGATCCAATGTCCCCGGAGGAGAAGATGAGTAAATCGTCGGCAAAGGCCAGGTGGGTGATGGTGGGGCAACCGCTAGCGGTGTGGTAATGCTGGAAGTTAGGGGTGTTCACCATGTTGTTGAGGTTTCTGCTCAGGGCGTCGGCCACAATGATGAAGACCGTGGACGATAGAGGGTCGCCCTGTCTGACTCCGCGGCTAGACTTGAAAAAAACCGTCGGCTTGACCATTGATAACTGTGGAGAACCAAGAGTTGCTGATGGATCTCCAGACGATGTTGGTCCAATTCTCGAAGAAACCGAAGGCTCTGAAGACCCAAATCATGAATTACCAATCTAGTCTGTCGTAAGCTTTTTCTATGTCTATTTTGATAGCAATGTTGCCTCCTCCAGATGGAAATTTCATACAGGTGATAAGTTCTTGGGCCAGCATGATGTTGTCTTGGATGTTCCTACCGCGAACGAATCCGCTTTGCTCCTCCGAGATGATTTTGGGGAGAGTCTTTGTCATTCTAGTTGCGATAATCTTGGAGATAATTTTGTTGGTGAATGTACAAAGACTGATGGGTCAGAAATCGTGAAAGGAATTGGGGTTGTCTTTTTTCGGAATGAGGATGAGGTTGGCACTGGATATGGCCTTGGGGAGGGGAGCTCCTTCGAGGAAGGCGGTAGCCGCTTCGGTGATGTCCTGCTTGATGATATCCCAGCAAGTACGGAAGAAGGTGCCAGAGAATCCATCAGGTCCCGGAGCACTGTGCGCGTTCAAGGCCCACACCGCTTCTTTCACTTCTTGTTCGGATATCGGGCGTTCCAGTAAAGCATTGTCAGGTTCGGTGATGATGGTGGGGATTTGTTCAAGGAATGAAGTATCTTTGTGGACCATCTCCTTGGAGAATAGTTTGGTGTAGAATTCTGTGGCCGCCTCTTGGATCCCTTTCTGGTCGGATCTGGTGTTGCCTCGCTCATCCGCAATGTGGTGTATCGAAAGTTTATTTCTTTTTCCGTTGACACAGGCGTGAAAGTACTTGGAGTTTTTGTCCCCGTCGCTGTCCCACTTCAGCTTGGCTTTCTGCTTCTAAAACTCGATCTCAACTTTGAGCCTGAATTTGAGCATGGCTTTGGTGAGATTCAAGACTCTCCTGGCCGCCGGGGAATGGTCAGAAAGGAATAAGGCTTCTGCTCTTGTAACATCGTCCTCAGCAACACGGATGGCTTGAAAAATGTCCCCAAAAGCCTGTTTGCTCCAATTGGAAAGGGCTTTTCTAGTGGCTTTGAGCTTGTTACTGACACGCGACAGAGGGTTAGGGGAGTCTTGACTGTTCCACGCTTCGGCATGATGCTCAGGAATTGCGGGTGGTCGGTCCAAAAGTTGAGGAATTGGAAGTTCTTTTTGGAAGGTTGGGATTTCTTTTTAATTTCTAACAGGATGGAGGCGTGGTCTGATTCGGTAGAGTTAAGGTAGGACAGGGTGGATCTGATCCCCAAGCTGTGCCAGCTAGCGTTGGTGAGGGCTCTGTCTAATCGGGAGTATTGGCGGCGGTCTCCGTCCTGCATGTTACACCAAGTAAATTCGCTGCCTTTGAACTGGAGAGGAGTGAGGTGGGCGTTGAAGATGAAGTTCTTGAAGTCTTGCATGGATGAGAGCGGCGGAGGACGGCCTCCGATCTTCTCTTCTCTGTAGGTGATGGCATTGAAGTCCCCTATACAAAGCCAGGGGGTGTTGGGGTTGTGGTGATAGGTGTCGAGAAGGTCTTTCCAGAGGTTTGTCCGTTCTGCGATGACACAGCTTCCGTGGACCGCAGAAAGGATGGCCCGCTCCGGAAGGGTGGGGTGAGCGATCCAGCAAGAGAGAGCTTGCTGGGTGTCCTGGATGATGTCGAGTTTAACGTCCTGCGATCCGAGAATCCAGATGTCGTGCCTGCCAGCAATAGTCGTTGGTAGGCCCAGGGCCAACTGGGTGGATTTAAGACGTTTGGATGGGATTTTAGGTTCTATGATGATGAAGATGTCGATCTTGTGAATTTTCTGAAGACTGGCAATTCTCCGTAATGTTGGTTTGTTAGCCAGACCTCGAACGTTCCAAGATATGATGTTAAGCATTTGGGGAATTGTTGGGGTGTTTTTTGTTCCGCCTGGCGGCGGATCTGGTAAGTATGGTGACTTTTTTGTCGGTGCCCGAATGGCTCTGATGGTGGTTGGCCGGGTCCAAGGTGGGGTCCTGCGGCGGGGACTTGTGGGTCTCTCCATGGTGGGAGGGATCTATCTGATTGTCGGCTGATTCGATGGTCGTGTCCTCCGAGGGAATAGTTAGATAGTCATGAGCACTCTCGATCAACAACTGCTGGAGGGGAGCTCCTGCGGCTAGGACCTGAAGACCTCTCCTGACTTGGTCGGGTCCGAGGATTGCGAGGGCGTCTTCGACAGGGATGGAGCTGGGGGATTGGTAGGTGCCAGGGGAGGGAGATTGGGCTGGGGGTCACCTCCCTGGCTGATGGTGAGTAGTTGGTGGTCTGTGATGCCTGGGACGGAGGCATCCTCCGCGCGCGAGGAGATGGACGATGGGGACGGGGTTCCGTGGGTGCTGTAACCTTCTGGTGGGTTTTCGGATTCCGGGTCCTCAGAGTCGAGGATGGCGAATTTGTTGGAGATCTCTATGTGTTGGGGGGAGAAGGGGACCAGTGCTCTGCTCGGAGGTTCGCTGGAGGCAGGGACGTCGATGCTGGAGTCGAATCTAATGTGAGAATTTGAGAGGGAAAGAAGGGGCGGCTTGGGGTGCTTCCCCTCCGAGAGGACGCTTTCTTGTCTGGAAGTCTTCTTCTTAAGCTCCGGATGCAAGCGGTGGCAGTGCTTGGGTTGGTGACCTCTGAGGTGGCAGTGGTTGTAGTACAATATGTGGTTGTCGTAGAGGATTTGTTGGATGTGGGTTTGGTTGCCAAGCTCGATAGTGATAAAGTTTGGTGGTTCTTCAGAGAGGTCAAGTTCGACACAGATTTTGGCGTAGTGGGCTTTGGTGAGGTTGCTTGTCTCGGGCGCCGCGGCCACGTACGTCCCGAAGGAGTTCGCGATGTGCTGAAGCACCGCAGGGACGAAGCAGATTAGAGGAAGGTTGGGGAGGGTAATCCAAGCTGCCACCGTGGCCGAATCTTCTTTAGTGTTGAACCCCGGAGTCCACTTGATAATCTTCATCAGGTGGGCGTCGATCTTGCAGGTTCCCTTGGACCACACGGTCTTGTGATCGCGAACGGAGGATAGGTGCAGGAGAATGTGTCTGGGGTCGAGGGGTGCCACTCGGTAGTCGGACGATAGATGCCATTTGGCGATCGCTTCCTGCACCCTAGGAAGCTTGGGGCACCCGGAGGAGAATTTAAGGATGAAGGTGTGAGGAAAGGCCGCAGACAGCGTCGACAGATCCAATTCAGAGA
This sequence comes from Iris pallida, assembly GCA_029216955.1. Classification (NCBI taxonomy): domain Eukaryota; kingdom Viridiplantae; phylum Streptophyta; class Magnoliopsida; order Asparagales; family Iridaceae; genus Iris; species Iris pallida. Next base: position 25,631,725 of record JANAVB010004599.1, on the reverse strand, counting down.
AGGGGATGACGGGGGAGGAGTGCCCGAGGGGGAAGACGACGTCTGGCAGCTGGACGTCGGGGAAGATAGAGCCCTTCGAGGGAGATAGGTCCGGGCGGAGCACGGCGGCAAAGAAGGGGGTGGGCGGAACAGAGAGAGCGGGGCCTGCGGGGGTAGGGCGGAAGGGAGAATGGCCGCTCAGGGAAGGGGGATGCCCGGGAGCTGGAGGGGGAGGGGGGCCATACCGAACGAACGAGGAGGCAGAGGGAGGGGGGACGACCGCCCTGGGGGAGGGACCCTGGGGGGCCACAGGGGGAGAAGGTGAGCCGGAGGGGACGGCCTCGGGGATGGCTGAGGTAGGGGCGCCGAGCGCCGCCTGAGAGGGTGGAGCGAGGGTAGCAGCGGGCTCTGGGGCGGGGGATGAGGAGATGGGCGGATGCGAGCTAAGGTGGACGGAGACGCCAGGGGAAAGGGAGGGGCTCGATGAGCCCACTGGATGGCACTGGGCTTCAGCGACACCAAGGGAAAGACTGGATTGCGCGGGGGCAATGGGGGACGGAGAGGGTTGCGCACAGAGGGGTGGAGGAGGGATGGATTGCGCCTCAGAGAGGGGGGGTGGCGCCCCGAGAGGGGAGGCAGGGGTGGCACTAGATTGCGCAGAGGTAAGGAGGCCACCGAGCGCCTGCGCAATCCAGTATTGCTGCGACACGAGAGAGGCCACCAGAGAATGGAGTTGCGCAAAAGAGGAGCCAATCTTATACTGCGCAGAGGAGGGGGGTCTCCACGCAAAGGGGATGGGAGCCAATCTCGTTCTGCGCAGAGAAGGGTGGGGGCTCCGCGCAAAGGGGATGGTAGGCCTTGGGAGGCAAACCCACGTGTGTTCTGGACCCAAGGAGCTCAGGGGCGGGGGGCCCGATGCCAACTCTGCAAAGGGGCACTGCTCCCGAGGGGTGGGGGGAGGATTCGAAATCAAGGGGGCGGGAACTGGAGGCCTCTGCGCCAGGACGCCGACGGCGCCTACTCCGACGGGGACCAGCGCCGGGGCAGAGAGGAGCTGCCAGCGAGGGCAGCGAGAGCGAGGGCGACCCGCTCGAGAACGGAGCAGGGGGAAGAGCGCTGCTCCTCGGGTCCTGCGGGGGAGGAGCAACCGGAGACGCCGGGGGGGGAGTAGACGCGGCAGGGGAGATAGGAAGAGGAGGGGGGGATTAGAGGAGGTGAAGCTGACGGAGCCACTCCAACACCTTCGGCGACCAGGGGGGCAGCATCGGAGGCGGCAGACGACGAGGCACGCGAGGGCGGAGCCGGGGGAAGGGGGAGGCCGGCCTAGGCCGGCCAGCGGAGAAAGCTCTGAAGCACGGGAGGGGGGGGAGACGAAGACCATGGAGAGATATATATATATATATATATATATATATATATATATATCTTGATAGAGAATAAAATAATAATAACTATTAATAATAAATAATTTATTTATTTAATAACCACAATATTAACATTAATAATAATAATAGCCCTAATAACACTGTAATTATACCAATAATATATTTCGGTGAACTTACCAAACACACCATTTATTTGGCTCCAGAAATTCTTATAATTATTCTAAAACAACATTTAAATAAACTATTTTATATTTAGAAAGTATTTGCCAAATCCTAAAAATAAATAAGAAAAATATTTGTACACACAAATGTCTACATGGCCGTCCCGGGTTCCACTGCATGCCTACAAAGGCGTGAATTTGACTTGGGCCCAATCTGGACAGGTTCGGTAAACCGGGTTCTCTAAAACTCAATAATATAATTAAATAATAAATAAAATTTTCGGTACGGGCTACGTCATAACTTGGCCTGGTTTTTCAAATTAGGACACTCATATGGCTTTGCATTCCCCTACCATGGCTAAATACTAGTCAAAGCACGCTACTGCACTATCCGTGCCATGATTCCTAGTCGTCTGGTACTTCAAAACTCAACCATGGCTAAAATCATCTACCGTAATAATTAACTAAATAAACATTTATAAAATTCTAAAATCGCTATTTAAATCAAATAAATAATAAAAAAATAATTTGAAAAAATTCTCCGGGAAGGGAAGCTACAGGTTTGGCGCTACATCCATAGATTTTGAAACCTTGAAGATACTAATATATAATTTTGTATTTCTTACCATATTTTCTAGGTATCAAAAATATCTATCTAACTATACTGACTAATAATAATATAGTTTTCAAATTTTATATATATATATATATAATATTTACAAGTATTTGCGTAAAATTATTTTCGTGTATTATAGATAGTTTTCTAAAAATTATATATAATACTCCCTAAATTCCTTCGATTACCATCATGTCCAATCACACTATACTCATTCCCTTGTCAATTCTTACTCTATGTCGACCCAAACTAGTCTGACCATCTTGGACCTAATGGACAGTCCATGCCATCATCCGAGGCCATCATGCATAATTATAACATCGCAGTCATACTCCATGCCACGTGATCATAGCACCATACCAGGCAAGTATACCTTGCTAATTAACTGTCAAATTATTTATTTTCCGTATTATTTACTTTGTTTCATATTATTAGTTTTCTTTGTTATAAATTGTGCGTCCAAGCCACACTTGGGTGCAAGCGACTCTATTAAACGTTTTACTTTACTATATGCATGTTAAATTAGTGTTAGCGGACTACCTTCTTGTTGGGGGGTATCCTTATATCTCCCTTGGCCATGACACGCACACTACACGGTTGGAGACATGTTGCTAGGGGCACGACTTATGGATTGGCCATCTCTAAAGTCGTGTGACGGTAGTTGTTCGTAACTGCTATGACTAGGGTTTTAGAGACTCAAGCATTTACAAAACTGGACGAGCCATGGACATGATTTGAACAGTATGAGAAATATTGGGGAAGGACAGTCGCTAGTGCGTATGGAAAGCCAAACAGGTAAACCATAGTTTTCGAAAGGAACTATGGCGATATATTTGCAGATACCCTCTGACGTTTTGGACGTTAAAGCCGGATACGAATCACTGGATGCCAGTTACGTACACATAGCCTAAAATCCCACCCATGCGCATAAAAATTGTCCTCTAAATTACACATTGGGCGGTTAGAATCTCCTTTGCATATTTGTGTCTAGAATAGTCTTTTATATATATTATTTTATTATTCTGACAGTTCATATTAGCATGTTCTTTCTGTATCTTGCTACGTCCGTCTGAGGACCTGGTTGTTCTCCAGGTGTGTGCTTTCGTGATTCACTGCAGGTGTTCTAGCCAAGGCCGTAATTCTCTCCATTCCTTGGAAGATGATTGCACTTGGTTCGTCTTGCCATTTTATGGATCGATTCTTGTACATTTCTTTCATTTTGATAGTTAGTAGTGGACTTTGTCTCGGTCCAACGATTGTATCATAAATATTCAAGTTGATTTTTATATTATTATTCTTTTCATCGTAGATAAGATTTAGTTTATCTTGGATTACTGCATTTTATAACTTATGTATACATACAAGGTCCCTGTACTTCGTATGTATACAGTTGGCATGTCTACGTTTCTAGTCCTACTTATATTGGGACTGGAGCGTTACATGTTTTTGTGGTGGCCCATGTAGGTCAAGATAAATTGTTTGGTTACATTACCGTACCAAGCAAGCCTGCATATAGGATTAGAGTCTAGGATCTCATCCACATACTTAACCTCCTTTCTCGATTCCATATTCGAACTATCGTTCGACTCATCGACTGCATCTTGCTTGATTCATTCTATCATTATTCTTATCTTCCCTTCGTGCTTGCTAGAGATTGACCCTACTAGTTAGATGTCCCAAACACCCTTAGCTTAACTCTTTAAGTTGGATAGAATACCCCACGACCTGACACACCCTTGACCATTAAGGGAATACAAATAGTATTATCTAGACCATAGAGACTAGAGGAATTTAACCCATTTGGTCAACCAAGCCTTGGTCAATAAGATCGTAGAATGATGGTATAGGAATAAACAAGACTTAGATCCTTACGACTCTTAGACTATTCATATTTATTTTTATTTCCTCTACCATCGTGCATATGTTCTATTATCTAGACTAATGATGCTAATATAGCCTAGTATTTGCAAGCTAAAATTTTTATCAAGCTTGATCAAGGCATATGATATTGAGCGGCCGCTCACTAATATATTGTCTAATCAGAACCGGTGCATGATGGTTTGATCAACCAAGTGCACTTTGGTTCACTTTTATCTATTATTCTATGTGGATGGAACATAAATAAACTTAGCCTTTAGAATCTCATCCACGACTGCCTTGAAAATTCTTTCAAAATTATACAGTCATCCTTGAATAACGTATTGGTATTCGATAAAATCGTCATTGAACTCCTTATTGCTTTCGCCTCTACCTATTTTAGAATGACGGAGGCGTGGTACTAGAAATTCCTCTAGCTACCCTATCACCTATAACCCTCAACCTACTCTCAAATCATACCTTCTAGGTATTTAATCCATTCTCTCTAACTTTTATTGCATATTCTAACTTTAACCCCCACTTATTTTCCTTCTTGTGTTAACCCATGATTATCCTTGCCGTTATTGAAATCGAGATTTCCTAATGCATCTTTCGTTGAGCATTGTGAATTATTTTGTGCCTTCTCACCCCCCTGCGAATTCTTAATTTCGAGGACAAAATTCTTTTAAGTTGGGTAGGATGTAAAACCCCTAAATTTTTACTATATTTTTATTACTGATATATTTTTTTTATTTATACGTCGCATAGTCGTATTGTACGTCGCGCGAGAATTTACGTTTTTCGTATTTACTCGTCGAGTGCGAATATGTGCGAGGTACATATTTTTAGATAAATAATTTTTGATTTTATTATCGGTGATGGTTTCAAAATAATATATATAATAATTATTTTTATTAAGAGTTGTGAAAAGTATCTATCGAGATTGGCAAAACTTATTATTTTAATTATCTATAAAATACTATCTTATTTTAATAGTGATAAATTAGAAAACTAGATTTATGAGAATATGCTACTCGTGCAAAGCACATGAAAAATTATTTCATGTATATTTTCAAATTTTATTTTTATTATTTATAATAAATTATTTAGCAAGAAGGTATTTTAAATATTTGAATATTTATGTTTATTTTCAAAATTGTTTATCTAAATTATTAAAAATGTATTTTAAAGAGATATTTCTTACTACTATTTAAATATTTATTCTCAATTTTGAAATTATTATGCTATTTAAATAAAAAGGTAGTTTAAATTTTTTTTCTATTAATACTTAAATATTTATTATGATTTTTAAAATTAATTATTATATAAATTCTATAAAAAAATATTTTGGATTTATTTATGATAAATTAAATGGTGATTATATTTATTGATTTAAATTAAGTAGTTTAATTTAAATGTGTTATTTATCTATATTTAAATTGGATTTGGATTTAGATTTAGATATGAATGTATTGGTTTAAATTTAATAGTAAAATTATCTATTTGGGTTTTAAAAATCTCAATCCTTATCCAACTGGGAATTTCCATATCATATAAATAGGCAGGTACTCCTTCATAAATTCCTCACATCCACAAATTACTCTACAAATAAATTCCACCCAAGTGCATCGTGTCTGTGTTCCCTGTCCATCCACTATATACGTCCGTTATATATACAACAGTTCCCTATCTCGTGCCCAACAATTCCGGGCACCCTTTCATGTGTCGGACAACCCCGACACATACAGCCCAAAAGAATGAACCTAACCCTAACCTTAACCCTAATTTGATCGACCTCCTTGTCGCGGCCATGCCCAATCCCCAATGGCACCTATCTCCGGTTGAGCTTCCCGTGTCCAGGACACCGCACGACCCAGACCCTCCACCCTTTTCGAGCCCGATCTCTGCCCCGTTCATATCTCGACGGTCGACAGCCACCCATCACCATCTCGCCAGCGACCATCCCCAGACCCTCCGTAGCCGAGAGACAGCGCCTCGACCGCCATGACCACCCACAGTCCCTGCCGTCAGAACACCCATCTTCGTCACCACCACCACCAGTGAATCCCCACAACCCAGCTATGCCACCGTCGGCCATGGCCACTAGCCGGAAACCCGACGCCACTACCAAAACCACCCGCCACCACCAAATCCCCCAAAGAAAAGCCCTAAAATTAAAAATAAAACCAACCATCATCATACCTCTATCGCCGGCGTGCCCTAGCTCCCGCTCTCTCCTTCGGAACAGCTGCCGCCTCGACCCCTCTGGTACGCCCCTCCAGTCGTGCCGACATCGATCGCCGTGTGCCGCGCAAGCCTCCTGCTCTCCTCGCTCTTTCCTTCTCCCTCGGCTCACCGTCGCCGCCAGGAACTCCACCCTTTCCCGATCTCGTCTCCGCCGCCTCCTTTCCAGGCCGGCGCGCCACCGTCCCTTGCCGCCGAGCTTCCCTCTCTCCTCCTATGACCTCAGCCTCTCCCCGTTCTCCACCGCCCCGAGCCCCCACTCCCTCCTTCCCTCTTCTTCCCTCTCCCCTTCTCTCTCTCTCTCTCTTCTCGGTTGGTGTTTGTTACTGAACATTGGACTTCTCATCTTTTATTCTTTTGTTGCTGAGCTAGGCATCTCGTCTTTTTTCCTTTTGTGGCTGAATATTGGCTTCTCGAGGAGAAAGCCAATACATATATTTTAGGATTTTAATATTTTTATTATTTTTTAGTATTATTATTACAATTAATTATTACTTGCTTTCGTGTTTTTGTTTCTGTTGAATTGTTTTGTTCTTTTACTATTGTTATTAGTATTATATTATCATCATTATTATTATTATATTATTACTATTATTATTATTATTATTATTATTTTCCTTCTTTCTTTCTTTTTTGCATCTGTTGTTATTATTATTATTATTATTATTATTATTATTATTATTATTATCATTATTATTTTATTTTTGTTATAAAAAAAGAAAAAGAAAAAGATGAAGATATTTTTAGTGCATTCTTGATATTGGGTTACAGTAAAAAGATTTTATATATTCTAATTTGTTATTTCATTCTCTAAGTTTGTATATGGGTGTATGTGCTAATAGGTACATATACCATGATGTGGTATTTAATAATTATTTGATATTATTTTTTTTAATTATTAGTTATTATTATTTGAAATATATTACTACTTTACGCCTTAAAAAGTGATAAATTGTTTATGAAAATATATTTGGGCTTGATAAAATTTATTGTCTAAATATTTTACCTGTACTTTTTAGATTATAGATACTAATGGGTTTGGCGCTACATCCATGGATTTCGAAACCTTGAAGATACTAATATATTATTTTGTATTTCTTATCATATTTTCTAGGTATCAAAAATATCTATCTAACTATATTGACTAATAATAATGTAGTTATATATATATATATATATATATATATATATATATATATATATATATATATATATATATATATACTAGTCATAACCCGTGCCCATAGGGCATGGTTCATTTAAGGTATTCCCCCTCAAAATCTTGGACCCCCAATTTTAAACGAACAATAATAATTATGAGGCCCCTATCAAAATATTAAATCCCAACCATTGCTGGATGTGAATTTTCTTTAGATTCTCCATAAAACCCCACTCTCAATAATGCTCATCCACAACCATTATGAGTGCAAACCCCACTCTTTGGATTCCCCATAAAACCCCACTCTCAATAATGCTCATTCCCCATAAAACCCCACTCTCAATAATGCTCATCCACAACCATTATGAGTGCAAAGCCCGCTCTTTGGATTCCCCATAAAACCCCACTCTCAATAATGCTCATCCACAACCGTTGATTCACCAAGATTAAATCCCAACCACTCTTTATCTTGGCACAGTCAGCCCTAGGATTCAAAACCTTTTTGTTTTGTATAATAGATATATATATAATATTTACAAGTATTTGCGTAAATTATTTTTGAGTATTATAGTTAGTTTTCTAAAAATTATATATAGTACTCCCTAAATTCCTTCGATTACCATCATGTCCAATCGCACTATACTCATTCCCTTGTCAATTCTTACTCTATGTCGACCCAAACTAGTCTGACCATCTTGGACCCAATGGACAGTCCATGCCATCATCCGAGGCCGTCATGCATAATTGTAACATCGCAGTCATACTCCATGCCACGTGATCATAACACCATACCAGACGTCCTACCAGGCAAGTATACCTTGCTAATTAATTGTCAAATTATTTATTTTTCGTATTATTTACTTTGTTTCATATTGTTAGTTTCTTTTGTTATAAATTGTGCGTCCAAGCCACACTTGGGTGCAAGCGACTCTATTAGTCGTTTTACTTTACTATATGCATGTTAACTTAGTGTTAGCGGACTACCTTCTTGTTGGAGATATCCTTATATCTCCCTTGGCCATGACACGCACACTACACGGTTGGAGACATGTTGCTAGGGGCACGACTTATGGATTGGCCATCTCTAAAGTCGTGTGACGGTAGTTGTTCGTAACTGCTATGACTAGGGTTTTAGAGACTCAAGCAGTTACAAACTGGACAAGTCATGGACATGACTTGAACAGTATAGAAAATATTAGGGGAGGACAGTCGCTAGTGCGTATGGAAAGACAAACATGTAAACCATAGTTTTCGAAAGGAACTATGGCGATATATTTGCAGATACCCTCTGACGTTTTGGATGTTACGCCGGATACGGATCACTGAATGCCAGTTACGTACACATAGCCTAAAATCCCACCCATGCACATGAAAGTTGTCCTCTAAATTGCACATTAGGCGGTTAGAATCTCCTTTGCATATTTGTGTCTAGAATAGTCTTTTATATATATTATTTTATTATTATGATATTTCATATTAGCATGTTCTTCCTGTATCTTGCTACGTCCGTCTGAGGACCTGGTTATTCCCCAGGTGTGTGCTTTCATGATTCACTGTAGGTGTTCTAGCCAAGGTCGCTGGCATGTCTACGTTCCTAGTCCGACGTATATTGGGACTGGGGCGTTACAGAACAAGCTCTCCGTGTGAGGTCCACTGATAATAATTTAGCGTTAAACTTTTCCAGTATAAATGAAATGTGACATACACTTCTGGTTAATATTTTAAGTTATGAAATCTCACACACCGACACTTAATTTTGGTGTCATCTATATAACGAGAAAATCCTTGGCGAACTGCAGGAACTGCTCCAACCCTGTATGAATTCATCCCACATACCACACATGTTATCAGGATGACAGTTATTCATCCACGAATGATGCCGCAAGTAGTAATTCATATATATTTTAAATACCTCTGCAAAAATAAATACACATTATACAAATGAATGGATACATAAAGCAATATCTTACTCGATTTCGATCATTAAATCCTAAACACTTTATACCCATGTAATGGTGCTCAACTTAAATTCTCTTCTTGTCTTACTTTAATATTTTAGGCCTAGCTTTAATTAAATGGTTACATTTGGTATGGGAAATGGAATTAATATTAGGTATGTTGATTTGACAACATTATCATAAATTTCCTCTGTAATTCAAACTAATTTCATTTATGTGCCTAATAGATATGTCACGACCCGCTCCAGAATAATCGGATACGAGTCGGACACGCCCAGCCTTCGTCGATGGACACGACGAAGTAAGCTGTACAATAATAAGGAAAACTCCAAGATACAAGGAATATAAGTCACCACAGCTGCTATACATGTCCCCAGAATCACCACAATCCACAAGTTAATTATACTATATCATTCGAAGACAAATCCGGTAACATGAATAAAATTATACAATCCTGAAATCCTCAATACAATACATGATAAAATCCTCTAAAAATAAAACTAAGAAAAGACCTAACTATAACTCTGAAATTCTAAGTCCATCCTGAGGTACAACTCTATCCTGGCTTCGGGCTCTGGCCCATGAAGAAGATACAACATCCCCAAGTAAACCTGCAACGATCCTGTCAGGAAAAGAGCAAAGTACAACCCCGACAAGAAGCTTTAAACAATGTAAACTGAAGTGCATGAAAAAGAATCACGATATGAACTATGATACAAGACAGGAACATGAAACTGTGGTACAGGAATAACAATGAAACTACGATACAGGAATAACAATGAAACTATGGTACATGAATAACAATGAAACTATGGTACCAGGTCCAGAAACAATGAAACTATTCTATCAGTGTAACATGCATTTGAAATAACTATCAGAGTATGTGACCGGCTGGGTAAACAGTAAACAGTGAACAGTGAACAATCAATGGTACGGCTTAGAGTCTCACGTGCACGGTGTGAGACCTAAGCTATTAGTCAATGCCTAACTAAAATAGGATTGGTCACATATCTGTAGTATTTCCCCACCCCAATGTACAAGTAAGAACAATGAACTATGAATGATGAACAATGAACAATGAACGATGAACAGTGAACAATGAACAATCGTGTGTACAATGTGTCAACATGAGAACATGAAGCAAGACAGAAAATACAGAGTAAGAGTTCGAGCCGGTGTACTTGCCTTGCTCTGGAGTCTGGTTGTAGTAAGATAGTTTCTAGGTCCACCTAGCATTTGGTATAAGTTGGTTAGATTCTAAACAATGTCAATTAGCTAGATATTGATAACTAGCTAGCTCTATTAGTCTTATTAGTAAAATAATCATAGTATTATCTAGAAAATATGCTACTAACAACTAACAGTAATTAAATGATTTGATTTAAGAAATATTTACTTTGTCAAAATAATTTTTAGCAATTTAGTAAACTAATCAATATCAAATAATAACAAACTCAAGACATGATTCCTAACTCTGTTGGCTCCTCCAATAGTTTAACCTAACCGAGCCCTTCTTAAAACTCCATAACTCCTCATAAGGCCAAATGGATTTCCCTGATCACTGTAATTTGCTAGCCTTCACTGATATCCCTCATTAGTGCATATTCCTATACACAAAGGTCCTATTGAAAACAGTGTCTTACCTCTAATGAGATTGAATTCTCAGGTTCAGGTAACACACTAAAATGAGTTCTCTGGTTCAAAAGACAGACTAATTCCCAAACTTCCTGACTCATACAGGCTTGGCTCAATGAGAGCCCAAGCACACAGAAATAACACCTAACCTTTCTTCTCTTAATGGTATTCTAACCAAACCTGGTTTGTGAGGCCAACCCATGTTACATTCAAAATGAAGAACAATCAAGATTTACAACTGCTAAAGAGTATTGCCTACTGCAATTCAATCTCCTGAATGACAGTCCCAAATGTCCAATCTAGCATGGTTCCCTGGCAGTACAGGAATAACAATGCATAGCAGTTCCTTGGTAATGCAGGAACATCACATTGCAATCAGTTCCTTGGTAATGCATGAACATATCCTGTTCCATGAATTTAACATGTGCAAGCAGGGACTCACAGATGGCAATCTCCATGCTTATACACATGGTTCAGTTATCAATTCATCCATATGCAATCAAGCAATCCCAAGTACTGAATAGGTAATTCAGGGAAATTAATTAACCAAAATTGCACCTGAAAACTCAGGTTCGAATAATCAAACTAATATTGCATAGGTAGACTTCAGATTCATCAAATGAATCAACACCCCACTTAATTGTCAGTTTCACTTGAATGAATCAACATTCAGGTTCCTAAATCTGTCAGTCACATAGATTATTTCTCAGTCATATGCAAGTTATCTCATACTTCCTTAAGAACTGGACACTGCACAGAATTAATCTTGTATTACCTATACTCAAACCAGATACTATTGATTTACACCACACAGGAAGAGTTGAGGCACAAGAAATTCCTTGTGCCAGCTGAGTGGACACGGCACAAGGATGCAGGATTCAAAGTAGGAAGAAAATAACAAGAGCTTAAGAATATACATACCCGAGTCCCCAAAGTATCATGCAGTAGTCCGATACAATTTTCCGAGTCCAAAGCTGATATCAGTCCTACACAGGCATTCCATCGAACAGGAAGGATGCAGAAAATAAGAAGGAATTTCGTGAGACCTATTTGAATCATAACGACTCCAATTTGGAGAAAATTTACACGAATCAATCAGAATTTACCAATTCAATATCCAAACCAACAAAACTCCATGAATAATCGACCGATCCATAATTGATCGAATCAGCAGATCTCTTCTCTTGAATTCAAATTTCTTACGAAATTGCAGGGAAGGAAATGAGGACTTACTAATTAGACTGTCCTCGCTGTGTTGATTGATTGGTTCGAAGTTCTGCTGATCTCTCGAGTCTCTGTTAGAGATCAATATCATCAAAGGAGATTCTCGAAGAATGGATGGAAGAACAGTTGAAATAAGAACAAACTGACCTATTAAGGAGCACCACTCTTGTTGTTGATCTCCGTCTTCACTATGAAATGATCCCAGTCGCCATGGTTCTCGATTCGAGCTCGAAGAAAGAAAATGGCGAAGAAAGATTTCTACAGGACTCCTTGTAGGCCTCAAAAATGATAGTCACGCTGAGTTGATCAAAACAAAGTCTGAAAGTCACGCTGAGTTGATCAGGACAATGTTCAAAAATCACGCTGGGTTCTACCAGACTATTTCTTCAATGTGACGCTGGGACAGCTCATCATTTGTCAGAGTGTCATCATGACTGACAGCACTGCAGTCGAAGAATGTCTCCTCGTATGCCACATATGTACGGGACTCGAGAGATCATAGCCGACTATTGCGTGACTTTCGAAATCTTCCTCAACAAGACTCAGCCTTCACCAAGTTGGCATGCCAAAAAGACCTTATTGTCATTTAATGCGATTGACAAGGCAATCAAATGACAAAGATTTTGTGTCAGTCGAAGCACGTCGAATCAAGACAGCTGGTAGTCCTATCTCAAGTCTGCGTGTATTTTGAGCTCTTCGTCTCAAATCTGCGTGGATTCTGAAGTTTTTTTCCTAAAGTTTGCGTAGATTTTGAAGCTTTTTGCCTTAAGTCTGCGTGGATTCTGACGCTTCTTGCCCCAAGTTTGCGTGGATTTTGAATCTTTCTACCCCGAGTCTGCGTGGATTTCGTCTTCAACGAGCCTGCGTGGATTTTATCAAATTGGAGTACATGGCAGCCATGCCACCGATCTCTCGCCTGCGTGTCCTGTAACTTGCACACGACTCATGCACGATTGTCATGTGTCCAACAGTTACAGGCCACGTCCAGTAACTGCTCATAACCTTGCGTATGTTAAATCCTGCGTAATTTTTCAACTATGCACAGGTTGTGAAGACAGTTATCTTCCATCACCACTGCCAAGTCGAAGGGACGCTCTGTCTATGTCCCTAAGGATCTGTTGGCAACTAATGGTAAAGTTTCTGCCACAGTGTCTACTCCTAACACTGGCAAGAACTCTACTCCGAACACACACGCTCTTGTGTGTTCGAAGATTACAGCAGTCAAAAGTCACGCTGACAGCACTGGCTCCTTAGCCAAATCTGTTCTAACGTGCAATCTCAAAATCAAAAGTCACGCTGGCAACACTTGTCATGACCCGCTCCCGAATAATCGGATACGAGTCGGACACGCCCAGCCTTCGTCGTTGGACACGACGAAGTAAGCTGTACAATACTAAGGAAAACTCACAGTCACAATGTAATATAAACCAACACAGGATTTTATAACGTTTCCAGAATCACCAATATCCATCAAGTGTTTTAAAATACAAACTCAGCCGGAGACAAATCCGGTCCAAATGAAATAATATACAATAATGAATCTCTAAGATACAATCTCCAGAAAAATAAACTGAAATAAATAAAAAGCTGCAATAACCAAGCAATCACCAGCTCCATGTAATCTCCCACTCACCTGCAACGATCCTATCAGGAAAAGAGCAAAGTACAACCCCGACAAGAAACTCTAAACAATGTAAACTGAAATGCATAAAAAAGAATCACAATATGAACCATGGTACAAGACAGGAATATGAAACTGTGGTACAGGAATAACAATGAAACTATGGCACCGGATCCAGAAACAATGAATTATACTATCAGTGTAACATGCAAGTGAAATAACTATCAGAGTATGTGACCGGCTGGGTAAACAGTGAACAGTGAACAGTGAACAATAAAAAATGGTACGGCTTGGAGTCCCACGTGCACGATGTGAGACCCAAGCTATTATTCAATGCCTAGCTAAAATAGGATTGGTCACATATCTGTAGTATTTCCCCACCCCAATGCACAAGAAACAATGAACTATGAACAATGAACGGTGAAAGGTGAACAATGAACAATGAACAATGAACTATGAACAATGAACGGCGAATGGTGAACGGTGAACAATGAACAATGAACAATCGTGTGTACAACGTGTCAACATGAGAACATGAAGCAAGACAGAAATACAGAGTAAAGGGATCGAGTCGGTGTACTTGCCTCAGTTTGGTTGCACGAGAGTAGTACTGCATGGTTGTTCACCTGTTATATTTTTGTACAATTATTAGGGTTTGAACAATGACAATTAGCCAACTATATTACTAACTATAACTTGCTAGCTATCACTATAATCCTAGTTAAAATTATGTATTTATTTTAGCTAGCAATATTTAGAAACTATATTTTATAGCTTGAACCAAAAGTAATTATTTCAACTATGTTTAAAATAATATTTAAAAATACTTGAAACTACCATTTACAAAATATGGATATTAAATTATTCTAAATAATTCTAACAATATTACTAAAATATATTAGCTTTGATAATTAATACTCATTAATATAGAAATCACTTGAAATTAACTTCACCAAATTTCCAACTTGTTTCTATTCACTGGCCAGCCATAGGCCCAACCCAAAGAAAGATTTAAAGTTCATTTAATAATTTCAAAGAATTATTTATTAATCACAAAACAGTATACATATTTTATATTAATATACCAAAAATGTGCTTTTGTTATTTATCTAAAAAATGTAATTATTCATATGTAAAACTAACATGAGCTGTAAGATCATGCTTCACAAAATAGTAGCAATGTGTACTATACATGTAAATATACATCATGACAAAAATTAGCATAATATAATATAATAAAATAATATAATATATATGCAACATTCATTATACTATGCTGCACCTAGTGATTGAACAGAAGAAAATACTACTTCACCTATCTAATACAATAATTCCAGCCATCCAGTCAATCACATGGTTTCCAAAGAGTTAAACTAACACCACTTTAGAATTTAATAATAGCACATTCTTTTTCGAATCACTAATAGCTTGGTTTAGAATTAATATCACTATAGGTTCCAAATTAACAATGGCAGCCGTTCCTACTGCTACAATTGAGAGCACATTGGCTCCTCGATTGTGAAGGGACACACACAAATAACTCTTCGGAAAACGAGACTCAATTAATAGGAAAACAGAGAGTGGAGAGAGAAGAGACTCTCTCTTTCTCCAATAAATGCTATCAACACTTTTCCCAATACTCAAAGACTACAGACCTCTCGATTCTTCCACAAACCACACCATGCTGCCAATGGGACTCGGTCACCCATGCAACCCTTCAATTTATGGAGGGTCACTCACCCACTCTACTCAGCAAACCTAGTCCCAAGCTTCTTCTACATCTTACTATTCCTATTATTCCCATCCGAAACCAACAGCCTTCTCTTTCTTCCCACCTAGCTCTTCTTCTTCCTAAACATAACCCCATTTCCTCACATATGAACCCTAGATTTCCCAAACACAAGAAGAACCACAACCCCAAGATCCAGAGAAGGGAACAAGTAGATTGAGACGGAGTTACCTCACTATCGGACGCTGCTCGACCCGACGGTGGCGCTGGACGTTGCTCGACCCGACGGTTCTGGAGACTTGGCGAGGTTCACGGCGTCGGCTTCGACAAGCTCGGCGGATCTCGTGGGCGGAGAAAAGGAAACCCTAGGTCCGAGGGTCTTTGCTCCAGATTTGGTGTCGCCGAACTCAAAACTCGTCGGAGAAGTAGCGACTGGGTCGGGGCGGAGAACGGAGGAGTGTCGAGATTCCCTTGGAAAAGGCGGTGGCCTCAAGATCTGGTGGCCTTGGTCACCAGCGTTCGAGGCAGGGAACGCCGCCGGGAAGAGGCGGTGCCAGCGGTCTAGAACGAGGAGATCCGTGTCCGTCCTGACACGGCAATGATGTCCTGCGGCGGTTGGTGGTCTGGAGTCGGCGAGTGGTTCAGGCCAGCGACGGCGGACTCCAGTGAAGGCGCACGGTCTACGAGCTGGTGGTGCAGTGACGGCCGGAGTGGCGGTGGTGCTCGGCCAGGGAGAGTGCAGAGAGAGGAGAGAGAGTGACGTGTAGAGAGAGAGAGAGGGGGTACTGTGCCTGTCAGAATCGTTGGGCTGCGTGTAAATTTATATTAAAATAATATGTGGTAATGTTGTAAATGAGTGTAGATCTGGGGGTGCTCTCCAATTTGGGACTGTGGCAGAATTGGTAAATAGCAAAAGATCTGGGGTCAATAGACTAGTCCAATAACAGAATGGTAACTAATTTATAACTAACTAACAATTTGCAAATTACCAACTAACTAATTATAAAATTGGTTGATCACTGTCTAATAACAAATCAAACTAATTATTTAATTAATAACTAACAGTGCTTAAGTTATGCCAGCTAGCTTGCTAGTTAACTATTTATCCGCTCAGTCTAGGAAGAATATGAGTCATAATTTGTAAGTAAATATAACAGTAATTAATTTATTTATTACTCCATAAATATGGTGGCCAAATGCTCAAAAGAAAAGTAAGTCATTAGTAACTTCCAAGTTTAGCAAAATATCATGGATAATCAATAAAATTTATTAGTCAAATAACTAATTAAATAAAATTAGATTTCTATATATGTACGAAACAATTTCTAACTTTATATATAAATTCAAAAAAATATCTAAAATTTACCAAAATGGGTTCCAGGGAGTTACAACACTGGCTCCTTAGCCAAGCCTGTTCCAGCGTGCAATCTCAAATTCAAAAGTCACGCTGACAGCACTGGATCCTTAGCCAAGCCTGTTCCAGCGTGCAATCTCAAATTCAAAAGTCACGCTGACAGCACTGGCTCCTTAGCCAAGCCTGTTCCAGCGCGCAATCTCAAAATCAAAAATCACGCTGACAGCACTGGCTCCTTAGCCAAATCTGTTCCAGCGTGTATTTCCAAATCCACAAGTCACGCTAACAGCACTGGTTCTTTAACCAAGCCTGTTTCAGCGTGTCTTCCGTATACATCATCCAAGAAGAATAGCTCTTTAGCTATCTCTTCTTCCTTACCAACTTCTGCTAGAACTGGGGGTGGTCTTGCTAAGGCTCCTTCACAAATGGCACATAAAGTCCCTTCGAAAAGAAACAACTCTTTAGTTGTTTCTTATGCTCATGTAGTGTTTACTTCAGGAACAGCTTTGACTGACACTTTTGTTGGTCAAAGAAAAGGAGATGGTCTTTTGACTACTCTCTTTTCTGGACATTCTATGTCTCAAAATTTGAATAAGTCTAAGAAGAAACATTTCTTAATGTCTTCTTCTACGGCTTCTTTGAATTGGACACAGAATTTGTCCATAAAAGAGGGTCTGTTACCAACTCCTACTCAAAGAGGTGATTCATCTCTTCCTTCTCTGCAAATATCCAGATCAGTGGAAGGAAAACTCCAAGTATCAAAAACTAATATTTTACCTCCAACTGATCTAAGAATAAAACTCAATCAAATCCATTTGGAGAGCACTTCTGCAAAAGATCCAGATGCAGAGTATGCTAGAAATTATGTGGCTCAGATTAATCACTCTCTATATAATCAAGAGCCATCAAGACCCAAGAACCAGAAATATATATCTCAATCTTCACAGACAGATTTAAGAGAACATCTTCAACAGAAGAGAAGGAATAAATCTGTGTCAATGGGTCGTGACCATGCTGAATGTGTCTTCCAGCCAAAAGTCATTATTCAATGCAGATGCCAATCAATAGATCATGACCATGTTGATCATGAATGTGACTTCCAGCCAAGAGTCACAATACAATGCAAATGTCAAACTAAACGACAATCTGTTTTCAATCGGATTCAGTGTGAACCTATGCCTGATGAAGATGAACCTCTGTTTGCTTCTGTCAACATGACCTCTCGGGATACTGGGGTAGAGCTGATAGTCCAGATGGTGTATATAAAGGCACCAGATAAAAGGCCATGACTTCTAGTCAAAGGACTTTGATTTCTGATTCTGAATTTCTTGGAGAATCTAACTTCCCACCTCTTCCTACTGGGGGTAGTTCTCCTACAAATGACTTTGATACACAAAGCAGTGATTCAGAACAAACAACATCCACTAGTTCATCAATAATCCCTTGTACAGTCACAACCTATATGGTGGATGGGAATACTGAATTGAACAATGAACCTTCTTCTTCCATGACTCCTCAAGAACAAAGAATTATTTCTTTGGAACAGCAAATAAAATCTATGGCTGATACTATGAAGTCGATGTATGAACTCATGGCAACTCAGATGCAAAATCGACAGGTTTTATCTGAAGCCATACCAATTGACACTGGTGCAAGTCCAGTTCAGGCTCCTCCAGCAGTACAATCCAATACTCCTGGGCAAGCTCAACCAGTTCCTAGTCTCTCGGGAGCTGGGGGTAGTGCTTATAATGCTGTTCCTCCTCCCAACTATTCTCAACAAGCTACGACTCCACAATCTTTCGGAGTTGTTACTGAAGAATTGAAGAACCTCAGAACTCAATTTGAGGCATTCAAACAAAAGGATGGTTTGCAAGGTTAGGCATCAAACAACCTTATCCGATAGAATGGAAGCAAGTATCTTATCCTCCTAAATACAAGCCTCCTACTATCTCATTTTATGATGGAACCACTTCTCCTAGTCAGTTTATCAATCACTTTGAAGTGATGACTGACCAGTTACAACCAAGTGACGCCCTCCTTACTCGGGTGTTTGTTGGATGCCTCAAGGGAACAGCTTATGAATGGTATAGAAGTCTCCCTGATGGGTGCATTACCTCATTTGCTGGTTTCAAACAAATATTTCTTGAACGATTCTATGAAGGGCTCAATGACATGACTATGTCTGCTCTCATAAGAATCAAATAGAAGAATAATGAAACCACTGAGGATTTCATTGAACGGTTTCGAAGAGAAGCTCTAAAAATGCCTCTTGGAACTCCTGATGCTGTTACCATTGATACATGCAAATCAAATCTGTTGCCAATTATCAGCATGTGGACAGGATCTACTCAATTTCAAGATTGGCCTTCCTTCATAGTTAGTGCCAAAGCTGCAGAAATTAGTGCTGAAACCTTCAAAGGTTTAGGAGTACAGATGACTCCTAAAGAAACAGGTCAAGGTGCTAACAATAATGCCAAATCCAATACTCGTAAGGGGAAAGAAACCCTTGAAGTTAATCTTCAGAGTAAAGATGCATCGACTGTTCAGACTTCTCCTGCCTCTATAATTCAACAACCAAGAACACCTCGCCCCAAAGAAGAATATTCTTTTGATGACGATGATGTCCTAGGTATCTTTGAATGTCTGCTAAAGGGTAATAAAATACAATTACCTGAGATCAAGAAACCTGATGAAGCTGGTAAGACAGATCATCCTAAATACTGTCCGTACCACAGAATGTTGGGTCATACAATTCGTACATGCTATGTACTGAAAGGAAAGATCTAAGAGATGATCAAATCTGGAGCTATCTTTCTCACTCCAAAAGAGAAGACCGTCACCACCAACGTCGTCTCTATGCAATTCGGAGATTTTTCTCCTCAATTCCTTGAAAGCGGGATCGTTCCTATTCCCAAGGCAACACTTGAGATAGTGAATATTCCTCCTCCAAAGTCTGAAGGATTAGTACCAATCACTATAGAGACAGGAGAAATCCTATGGATTCATCCTGATTTAGTGGCAGACTTTGAATCTCCTCCCCTTCAAAAGATTACTTCCCGAAAATCCAAGAAGGCTGGAAAGACTAAGTCATGTCATATGACTTCTCTCGGGTCTACTTCCGACACAGAATCAAAAGATAAGGCAGAAGCACTCGCTGGTGCTACTAGAACAGGGAAACCTTATCTAAAAGATTATTCCAAGAATCCCGAGGATACTCCCGATGTTTCTCCTGCTGACAAAGATGCTCCTAATGTTCCTCTTGAAGAAGAATCATCCACTGTGCCTGTTCCTTCAATTACACCGGGGGTACCAACTCCTTCCAAGCCCACAGCTCTTGAGAAAGGCAAGCAATCGGCTCGATTTGATAAGCCAATCAAAAAGTCCCCTCATCTTGGACTTTAGATGCCTTATAACTTCGACATTCTAGCTCAACTGGCTAATACTCCAGCTAGAATGTCCCTCTTTGAACTTCTACGTCTTTCCAAAGAGACTCGGAAGACATTAAGTGAAGCACTTCTTCAAGCAGACTCTTGTCTTGCACAATTAAAGAAGTCAGATGAAGAACCTATCACTTGCTTACATTGCAACAGTGTATTGGAGATTATCCCAAATATCACCTTTACACAAGATGATATGTTACTGGAGAATAATCTACATGATCGACCTCTCTACTTCACTGGTTATATCGATACGATGAAGATAGATCGTATCCTCATTGATCCAGGGTCTGCTATAAGCATAATGCTAAAAAGTCTGTTGGATGAGCTAAAAATCTCTCTTCACAAGCTTTCTAAGACGGTTACTACTACCTTGGGATTCAATCAAAGCCGAAGAGAGCCTTTGGGAAAGATTCATCTGAAGCTTCAGATAGGCGATTTCAGATCCAAAGTTACTTTCTATGTGATCGAAATCGTGGGGTCTTATAATCTTCTTCTGGGAAGACCCTTCCTTCATGAAAATAATGTGGTACCTTCTACTCTTCATCAATGTTTCAAATACATTGACAGCAATGGACAAGTACGAAAGGAAGATGCTGATATAAATCCTTTCCATGGAGTTGAGGCTTATTTCAATGATTCCCGGATGTACAAAGAAGAGTATACAAATTTGATACAAGCTATGGAGAAAGAGGACTCGCAAGGTGAAACCTTGACAATTCCAGTTAAAGGTCGAACTATTCAGCAACAGTCTCCTAAATCCTCCGGAGAAGGCCCCTTCATTATTCCAGTAAGCGGACGTATCTCTCCATCACCTTAGTCATCTGTTCAAGATACACTGATCATTCCTGTCAGTGGGCGTACTACAGTTCCTGTATCTTCACATGCAAAATAGGATACTCTGGTAATCCCAGTTGGAGGGCGGACTACTCTTCCATTTCAAGATTCAAGGGAGCTCACCTCTTCTGAGCCATTTGTTGTCGATCTTAATCAAAACAAAACTTCTTCTTGTTCTTCTTCTCCCCCTTTAGTCATTGACTTGGCTAAAATTTCTAAAGCTCAGTCTCCTCCCAATGTAAATATTGCTACTTTTGAAGTTAATGAAAAGTCTCCATCTTTGTAGTATATTGATGTGTGCAATCATGTTCATAGTTATTTGCATTTGCTAGATGACTTGAGAACAATAACCATAGGAGTTGTACAGACTTTTCATACAGGAGTATCCCTAGAATTAGTACAATCTTCCTACTTTCTAGTTCCCAGTAGAAAGCCAGGAGACATTCCAATAGTCTTCTACAAAGGACCCCAAAATTCTTCTAATCCTGAAGACGATGACAAAGACGATAATACTGGAAGGTTACAATTGCGTCGTTATAGTCAGCAATCTAAAGACATCATCAAAAATATGGGCTATGGCTTCAGAACTGGTCTCAGTGATGGAAAAGGAAGAAAAATGCCTGTCCGAATTCCTCCTCTGAAATATGGGAGGACGAAATGCGGATTGGGTTATATTGCTCCTACTCCTTTTATCAATATTGTCCATGAAGATCCCAAATCTGATGAAGATAAGAGATCTGATTCTTCTAGTACTACCTCTTGGGATTCCGATACAAGTATTGGTGACCTCCACTACAATATTCTGTCTTCCAACATGGTTTCCATTGACCGTTCTGAAGAAAGTGATGAAGACGAAGAAGAGTTTGAAATCTCACCTGAATCAGAACAATGGGCCCAGAGATTAGATAATCAATGGGAGTTCCGATTCGAGCAAAAAGAACCTCCGACTGAAGACAAACTCGTCCAAATAGATATTGGTGAATAGGGATCCCCCAAACCAATATTTATTAGTGAAAGTCTTTCAGAAACTGATAAGCAAGACATGATCAAACTCATTCGTGAATACATCGATGTCTTCGCTTGGAGTTATGAAGATATGCCAGGACTTGATCCGCAAATTGCAACTCACAAACTCAATATCATGCCGAATGCTAAGCCGGTCAAACAACAACAGCGAAGATTTCGTCCAGACATTATGGATGCAATTGAAGCTGAAGTCAATAAACTCATGACTTCTGGGTTTATCAGAGAGGAACAACATCCCGATTGGGTGGCTAATATAGTTCATGTTCTTAAAAAGACTGGCAAAATCAGAGTATGCATAGACTTCCGTGATCTCAATGCGGCCTGTCCTAAAGACGAGTTCCCTCTACCAATCACCGATGTCATGATCGATAATACCTGTGGGTTTGAACGGATGTCATTCATGGACGGGTATTCTGGGTACAATCAAATTAAAATATTTTCAGATGACGAAAAACACACTTCTTTCAGAACGCCGATTGGTATATACTGTTATACAGTTATGCCATTCGGTCTCAAGAATGCAGGAGCAACTTATCAACGAGCCATGAGCACTATATTCCGTGAACATTTGTGGAAAACGGTAGAATGCTACGTTGATGATATTGCAGTCAAAAGTCGACAAAAGGAGGATCACATCCAAGATTTGAAGACTATATTTGATCTAATGCGTAAGCATCAATTAAAGATGAACCCTACTAAGTCCTTCTTAGGCGTCTCTAGTGGCAAATTTCTCGGCTTCGTCATTACCTCTAAAGGTATACACGTAGATCCCGAGAAGATCAAAGCCATCCAAGAGATGCGTCCTCCACGCACCTTAAAAGAGCTACGAGGATTTCAAGGAAGGATCGCTTATATCAGGAGATTCATCTCTAATTTATCAGGACGCTGCAGACCATTCAATAAACTTATGAAGAAAGGTGTTTCTTTTGTCTGGAATGATGAATGTCAAAAGGCATTTGATGATATAAAACAATATCTGATGAGCCCTCCAGTATTGGTACCTCCTGTCTCAGGAATACCATTCCTCCTATATACCCGAGCAATGAGTCATTCATTGGGCGCATTGCTTGCTCAAAAGAATAAAAATGGTCATGAACAAGCCATTTACTATCTCAGTCGAACCATGACCGGAGCTGAACCTCGATATTCACCGGTCGAGAAAGAATGTCTAGCCTTGATGTTCGTTGTCCAAAAGACACGACATTATATCATTGGCCAGACCATTCATGTTATCTCCAAAATCAATCCTATACGGATCATGATGAAGAAACCAAGTGTTTTAAATTCTCGATTGGCTAACTGGGGAATCTTACTTGCTCAATACGACATGTATTATATCCCTCAGAAATCAGTCAAAGGACAAGCTTTAGCTGATTTTCTGGCTGCTCATTCAATTCCAGAGAATTTGAAACTCTATGATGAAATTCCGGATGAAGTCCTAGACTCAAATCAAATTGATGAAGAAAATTCTACTTGGCGTCTATTCTTCGATGGAGCTTCAAGAATAGGTCCTAATGGAGACATTGTTGCTGGAGTTGGAATTATTCTTGTATCACCAGAAGGTCTTGCTATCCAAAGAGCTTATTCTCTCGATCAGCCATGTTCAAACAATGTTGTTGAGTACAATGCTTTACTCATTGGTCTTCAGCTCGCTAAACATCTGAATATTCAGCATTTGGAAGCATATGGAGACTCTAAACTCATTGTCAATCAGATAAGGGGCACTTATGAAGTTCGTCATCAAGATCTGGTTCCTTATCATAGATCGGCTATATCTATGGCTTCCTCATTTGAAGAATTCTTCATTGAACATGTTAGGCGAGCATGTAATACAGAAGCTGATGCTCTTGCTAACCTTGCGGCTGTATTAGCTATTCCGGTTAGACGTCAACAAGTGATTGTTGTTTACAATCGAGAATTATTCTATCTCGAAAACAATCTAACTCTAGGACTTCCAGTTGACACTGAGGAATCAACATCTCATGATGTTAATACAACAAGAGGATTTGGATTCAGCCGTAAATCATTATCATCTTCATCTGATTCTAGCATGGAATTTACCTTCAATAATTCAGCTGAAAATCAGAATACGGATAAAGATTGGAGACTTCCTTTCTTAGATTTCGTATTGTATGACATTCTTCCTGATGATTCGAGTGAGACAGCATCTATCAGACGACGATCACTCAGATTCTATTACAATCATACTACAAAAACCTTATATCGTCGAGCTTATGATGGTTTACTTCTTCGATGTGTTGCCGGTGATGAAGCCTAACAAATTATCCGCGAAGCACATGATGGAATTTGTGGAGCACATCAGCCTGGACCAAAACTTCAAGATCGTATTCGACGTATGGGTTATTATTGGCCCACTATGGTATCAGATGCCATCGAATATGCAAGGAAGTGTAAAGCTGGTCAAATCCATGCGGATTTTATTCATCAACCCTCTGAATTTCTACATCCGACGGCAGCAACATAGCCCTTCGAAGCTTGGGGCATGGATGTTGTTGGCCCGATTAATCCGCCATCATCGAAAGGTCATCGGTTTATTCTCGCAATAACCGATTATTTCTCCAAATGGGCTGAAGCCATTCCTTTATCTGAAGTTAAAAATTCCAATGTCATCAGCTTTATCAAACATCATGTCATCTATAGATTTGGTGTTCTTCGACGCATTATTCATGATAATGGTCCACAATTCGTCAGCCAGAAGTTTACTCGATTCTGTGAAGATCATCGGATCAACAATGTGGCTTCTACTGCATATAATCCGGCAGCTAACGGATTAGCAGAAGCTTTCAACAAGACCATCATCAAACTCTTAAAGAAGTTTGTTTCTACTAACAAACGGAATTGGAGTGAGAAACTTGGTGAATGTTTGTGGGCTTACCGCACTACGGTCCGTAATGCTACTAAATGTACACCTTTCTCTTTGGTGTATGGATGTGAAGCTGTTCTCCCATTAGAGATTCAAATTCCTTCTTTAAGGATAGCAATCGCTAATGAACTTACCACTGAGAATAATGATCGTCTTCGACTTCGAGAATTAGAAGCTCTGGATGAAAAACGATTGTTTGCTCAACAGAATATTGAATTCTATCAAGCCAGAATCTCAAGAGCTTTTAACAAGAAAGTCAGAATTCGAACATATCAAAAAGGAAAACTTGTTCTAACAGTCAGACGTCCTATGACTATGACTCATATGAGCAAGGGCAAGTTCGATGCAAAGTGGGAAGGTCCTTATGTTGTGAATAAAGTTTTCTCAAATGGAGCTTATCAACTTTCGGATCTGGATGGTCGAATTGTTATGATGCCTATTAATGGCAAATTCCTTAAAAAGTATTATGTATAAATGCTTGTAAATCATCAGACAAATTCAAGTATATAAATAAAATTCAAATTTTATTTTATCTTGAGTGATAGTACATGATACTAAGGAAGATCACTATCATCCTTCTCTACATTTGGACGTGGGCCATTGTCGTCCTTCTCAGAAACATAGTCAGCAAAAGAGCCGAGAACTTCTTTGCTGGAACCCACGAGGAACTTGCAAACGGCCATCCTCATGGCTTCTTCTTCTTCAGTCCTTCCCGGTTCTAGCAGAAAATCCAGAATATCCCGTAGTGGCTGGGGTGCAGACGAACCTTCGCCTACTTCTGCCTCCTTCGGCTGAACTGGATCTGCAGGGTGGTCTTCATTGCCCTTCTGAATCTTTGGGGCGATCTCAGCTTTCTTGGATGCTTCTCCAGACGACATTTTTACGTTGAAAATTGGAAGTATTCGTTCCTTTCAGATTTCTGCTATATTTATAGACAGAAATTCCTCAAATGACGATACGACACATTCATTCGACGATTCGTTCATTCATTAATATCCGACGGTTCATCCGTTCATTTATTACATTCATCCGATGATTCATCCGTTCATTATCACCTGACGGTTTGTCCGTTCATTATCTTCTATCAATTTATTAAAAAGTGGGGATTCGTTATTTATCATGTTGTCATAACCTCTGAATAAATGCTGAATCTACCTACTCATTTGTCATTTTCTATCTTTGACCTCTACATAGAAATCAATCTATTTTCTCTTGAGCTCCTACATATTATCACGTCCACATTACCTCTGATAGTATAGAGTACTCTAAATCAGAAAAGAAGATTTCATTATCTATCATGTCTACAATTCATCCAGATAGAAACAAATCATAGAGTATAGAAGAATTATCATTTCCACTCTCATATTATCAAAAAAAGTCTATTACATTTTCTTAGACTTTCTTACAAATCATAATGAAAATCTATTACAATTTTGGATTTTCATTCTATGCACACAACAATAACCTAATAGAGATCTATCATCTTTCTTGGATCTTCTCCGTCGGGTTCGTTGTTGGTGGCAGTTCCTGACTGTCTGAGTCCCAGTCACGACCAGATCAGCAGGAATCGAACTCTGGTCTTCTCTCTCAGACGAGAGGAGAACCACAGAGTATGGCAGCCCGAAGACGTGGTGCTGCCAATACAATTGGTGGATTAGGAGCGGCCTCTCAGAGGAGATAGGAACGTATCCCATATTGGAATACAATTCATGATTCTGCCATGAAAGGAACTCTATTACCCGATTTCTCGGGATAGAGTTGATTCCACCATCCAACTCTCCGTGTATAAAGGCTCTTCCTACTATCGGAGGAAGACCCTTCTATCCCACGAAGAGTTCTGAGTTATCTGATTTGCGCGTCAAAAACGCATGAGTTGTCTGATTTGCGCGTCAAAAGCGCATGAGCTCCCTGATGTTGGTGTCAGAAGAACGCTCCTTACAGCATCCAAATCGCCAATGCCAGTTCTGGAAAAAAATTTCCAAACTCCTGCAGAAAACAGCAAAGAAAGAGTGATCAATCGACAGAATATCATTATCATTGGGTGTACACTGGCCAAACAAGGACATGCGTGCCCTATTCAGTCAGAAATCTTCAAACAAAAGTATTACGCATACTATGTTGGACTCACCATTGAGATCAGGATCAGAGATCATTGCTATCATTAAT
Source organism: Iris pallida (assembly GCA_029216955.1). Lineage (NCBI taxonomy): Eukaryota > Viridiplantae > Streptophyta > Magnoliopsida > Asparagales > Iridaceae > Iris > Iris pallida. The sequence goes on along the minus strand of JANAVB010004599.1, from coordinate 25,604,453 downwards.
GGTCATTCTCAGAGAAGAAGAAAAATGATGAAGGAGTGAGTCTGCGTGAAACTCGCCTATTTATAAAGGGTCGACGTGTAAGTCTATTCTTAGAAAGGTCCGAGCAAAAAGCGCTCATGACCACGGGATGAGTGTCACGTGTTCTTTGAAAAACAGCATAACATTTGAAATAGTCAAAGAAGCCACATGATGCTCTTCATTAGCGTACGCTATTTTTTTTTAGCACAGAGGCGTACCACAGAAATATTTTGTTTGCACTGATGGCCTTACAAAAGCGGAAAAGAAGTGCAATATTTTCAAAACAAAAACATGAAGAGACACGCTCTATTTTGCAGAGCGGCTGAGCTTGGTGCCTAATTCTTCTACACTCTTGACCCCCATACGGCGTAACAGAGCATCGAGTGCTTCCCGCTGCTCTGCGAGGCTGCGCCCATCGGAAGAAGATGAGCCATCTAGACCAAAATGGCTCAGGAAGTTCTTGGCCAATTGTCCAGAGTCATCTTTGAACTCGAAAACAAAAGGCTCCGGTTCCTTACCCTCAAGAGTGGGATCACCATGGGCACAAAAACCCAACTTGCGTGCTTCTTCCTCAGCTTTCTCCTTCGGTGTCATGTTGACGTAAAAATGAAGATTAAAGCTGAATCTCTTCCCCGTTTATATAAAGGAGTTTGCCGGCGGTTCATATTCCACCATAAATTGGATTCAATCAGTCTCGGAGAACGAAGAGTCATCATGACATTTAATAAGTTCATTAGGATGTTTTCAAAGAGCTTCAAAATTTTGAAGTCTTTTCGACTTCCGAAAAATTTAAAGTCATCTCAGCGTGACTGAATTCATTTTATCATCTTATTTTCAAAGTATTTCGAAATAATTTATCATTTTTCGAAAACTTTGAAGGGGGTTTTGTAGGCCTCAAAAATGATAGTCACGCTGAGTTGATCAAAACAAAGTCTGAAAGTCACGCTGAGTTGATCAGGACAATGTTCAAAAATCAAGCTGGGTTCTACCAGACTATTTCTTCAAAGTGACGCTGGGACAGCTCATCATTTGTCAGAGTGTCATCATGACTGACAGCACTACAGTCGAAGAATGTCTCCTCGTATGCCACGTATGCACGGGACTCGAGAGATCATAGCTGACTATTGTGTGACTTTCGAAATCTTCCTCAACAAGACTCAGCCTTCACCAAGTTGGCGTGCCAAAAAGACCTTATTGTCATTTAATGCGATTGACAAGGCAATCAAATGACAGAGATTTTGTGTCAGTCGAAGCACGTCGAATCAAGACAGCTGGCAGTCCTATCTCAATTCTGCGTGTATTTTGAGCTCTTCGTCTCAAAACTGCGTGGATTCTGAAGTTTTCTTCCTAAAGTTTGCGTAGATTTTGAAGCTTTTTGTCCTAAGTCTACATGGATTCTGAAGCTTCTTGCCCCAAGTTTGCGTGGATTTTGAAGCTTTCTATCCCGAGTCTGCGTGGATTTCGTCTTCAACGAGCCTGCGTGGATTTCATCAAATTGGAGTACGTGGCAGCCATGCCACCGATCTCTCGCCTGCGTGTCCTGTAACTTGCACACGACTCATGCACGATTGCCATGTGTCCAACAGTTACAGGCCACGTCCAGTAACTGCTCATAACCTTGCGTATGTTAAATCCTGCGTGATTTTTCAACTATGCACAGGTTGTGAAGACAGTTATCTTTTCAGTTATTCTTGACTCTATAAATAGAGTTCTTTTTCTCATTCATTTTACAGATACATTGCTATCTAATTGCTGTAAAATTTTGAGAGCTTTTCTTCTTTGCATAGTCCAAGGGATAAAGCGATCGTCTTCTAGATCGGATTCCTACAGTTGTAATTTTCCCAGAAACACAATAAATAAAGTGAATTTATTTATGGAAAACACTCCTCTGTCAAATGTGAACGAAGAAGAAGGAAGGAACTGGCTAATTTATAGGGAGTGGAGGATCGGGCAGGCCGTTGTGCGGGCAGCGTCGAAACGGTTGAGCGGGCAGGGTCGTCTTCGTCTTCCATGTGCAGAAAGGGAAGGAAAGGGAAAGAATGGAGAGTGAACTGAAAAATTTTGAATTGTTAAAACAATCAGAAAGTTGTGGTTATACACAACGGTCTGTTCGGTGGGCCGGGTCCTGGTTTAATGGGTTATAGGTTTTAAACCCGCGCCCACAGTTAACAGGCCGGCTGGCTGGGCTTTAATAAGCTGGCCCGGTAATGTTTAATTGAGTAGGAAAAATATAACAGTTTGTTAATGGGTCAAATGGGCCCACACCAATGTGCCATTAAAAACAAAATAAAATAAAATCAGGAATTAAAATATATAAAAATGTTTTAAGAATTAATTAATAATAGAATTAATATCCAAATCATTAACTAGGAATTAATCAAGAGAAATATGGAAAAATATATCTAGTTCAGCATCATATAACCCATGAGTCATTGACAGCTAAACTAATAATATAAAATAGAGAAAAATTAAATGCATCCAATAATCGAATTAAATATTCTAAAATAAAATACTAATCTCTGATTCCCAAAAATTACAAAATTTCAATAATTCGGAAAAGCGGGGTTACAAATCTACCCCCCTTAGAAAAATTTCGTCCTCGAAATTTCAAAAAATGGCATGATTTGGCAAACAGATACAAAACTTGAAATTGGCATGATTTAAAGTGGAATGAAATGATAGTCACAAAAATCATGATCACGGAATAGTAGTCTCAATAGTATCCGACAATCTTGCATACCTAGGGTCACTTCCCCTACAGTTCCTGCCCCGCCAATATGCATCTGGCTGCAGTGAATCTTCGGTTCCATTGTCCTGATAATACTAGATCATCGCAATACTTTATCAACTTTATCCGGTATGGAAGAAATTTAGGACTTAGCTTCAATAATATCTGAGAACCTGAGAATACCCGCAATTACTTTGACTTAGAGCCCATGCCTTGCCAGTGTACAGCTAGCTGCAATGGGCTCACAGCCTCCATAACCCAGGTCATAGTAGGTTGTCAAATATTTTCTCAACTTTATCCAGAAGTTTCAAGGAAGTTTGTAAAAATTTTAAATCCTGATAGAGAGGAGTAGTATCTGTTCCTAGAAACAAATTTTTATTGGATATCAAAAGACAATCAACAGTCAATAAGTAGCTCACAGGTACTATAAAACAATCAGTAAGATAGGAAGACTGTAATACAAGTCTCGAAATGGAGAAACAACAAAGAAATGTAAAAACATCAAAGAAGATAGGTAATGATCACAAGTGCCCCCAGTCGTCAATACTCGTCCGGAATCGGAATAGTCTCCACCTCCTCGGCTGTCATCAGGTAGACTCGTCCCTCTGGTTGGTCTCCGTGCGGCTGCTGGTCAAGAAGAGGTAAGTCCTCCTGCTGGGGTCCCGGTGCTACTCGTGCTCGTCCCTCAGCGGCTTCTGGGCAATCTCTGACCTGGTGAGCAGGTGATCCACAGAACAAACAAAGCGTCAGCCTCTTGTGACATTCATCGTAATGATGCCCCGGCCGATGACCGTAGTTGCAAGTGACTGCCAACTGCTGTCTCTGAGGTGGATCTGCATGAACTCTGGCTGGACGGTACTGAACTACTGTTTGCTGAACTGGCCTCGTCTGAGTCTGTACCTGCACCCTCTTCGCCGGTGCTTGGTGACTGCTGCTGCCGATGTCCCTATCCCACTTGGGCCTCGGGTCCATCTCCTTCTCAACTGCCTGGGCGATCTTGAGGATGCTCGAGTAGGTAGTCGCCTGGCTAATAGCTACTGCATGCCATAGCTCCCTGGTCAGACCCTTCTTGAATCTCCAGGCCCTGTCCTCTGGTGCTCTGACTAGGCTCTCTGCGAACCTACTGAGTCTAGTAAACTCGAAAGTGTACTGCGCAACCGTCATCGTCCCCTGCTGCAGCGCCTCGAACTGCATCCTCAGCTCATCCCGCTCCACTTCTGGAAAGAATTTCTCCTTGAACAGTGTTTTAAAAACTGTCCAAGACACTCGGGGCTCCGTCAACTGGGGGTCCTCTCGGTACCAAGCTCTGGCCGAGTCGAAGAGTCGCATGCTAGCCACTGACATCTTCTGGTCCTCTGGAATGTTCGCCATGGTCAAGGTCCTCTCTGCATTTTCCAGCCATTCATCTGTATAGATGATCCCCTCGTCGCCCCAGAAGTCCATCGGGCAAAGGTTCTGGTACTCATTGGCTGTCCCTAGTCTCGGTCCTTGTGGTGCTGGAGGTGCTACTGGTGCTGGTGCTGCCGGCTCTCGTGTCCTGAGCACATCGACGACGGTTGCTCTGAACTGTGTGGCCTGCTGGTTCTGGGACTCGCGGAACTGAGCAGCCTGGTGGTTTTGGGCCTCCATAAACTGCTGAAACATCGCCATCACCTGGGTGCCGTCGAACATCATCGTCGGTGGCAGTGATGGAAAAATAGGAGGTGCTGGCGGAAGCTGATCTGCCGGAGCGTCGAGTGCGGGCTGCTCCGTGCCGCCTGCAACTCCTGAACCTCCTGTAACTCCAGGCTGATCTGCAGTCTTCTTCGTAGTGACCATCTGCATAAAAAGAAACTTCGTTGAATGACAAACCCTGAAACCTAACAAACAATGTTTTTATAATACAAAGTACCTGATAATCCTGATAAACCTGATATACCCTTATTTCCCGATTTTCCTATGCTGTGATGAGTTTTCCTTAGTCTAACAGGTTCCCTAATAGCACTTTATAGCCTAAGTGCCATTAGGACGGACCTACATGGGCCACCACTAAAAACATGTCACGACCCGCTCCCGAATAATCGGATACGAGTCGGACACGCCCAGCCTTCGTCGATGGACACGACGAAGTAAGATGTACAATACTAAGAAAACTCCAAGATACAAGGAATATAAGTCACCACAGCTGCTATACATGTCCCCAGAATCACCACAATCCACAAGTTAATTATACTATATCATTCGGAGACAAATCCGGTAACATGAATAAAATTATACAATCCTGAAATCCTCAATACAATACATGATGAAATCCTCTAAAAATAAAACTAAGAAAAGACCTAACTATAACTCTGAAATTCTAAGTCCATCCTGAGGTACAACTCTATCCTGGCTTCGGGCTCTGGCCCATGAAGAAGATACAACATCCCCAAGTAAACCTGCAACGATCCTGTCAGGAAAAGAGCAAATTACAACCCCGACAAGAAGCTCTAAACAATGTAAACTGAAGTGCACGAAAAAGAATCATGATATGAACTATGATACAAGACAGGAACATGAAACTGTGGTACAGGAATAACAATGAAACTATGGTACAGGAATAACAATGAAACTATGGTACCAGGTCCAGAAACAATGAAACTATTCTATCAGTGTAACATGCATTTGAAATAACTATCAGAGTATGTGACCGGCTGGGTAAACAGTGAACAGTGAACAGTGAACAATCAATGGTACGGCTTAGAGTCTCACGTGCACGGTATGAGACCTAAGCTATTAGTCAATGCCTAACTAAAATAGGATTGGTCACATATCTGTAGTATTTCCCCACCCCAATGTACAAGTAAAAACAATAAACTTTGAATGATGAACAATGAACAATGAACGATGAACAGTGAACAATGAACAATCGTGTGTACAACGTGTCAACATGAGAACATGAAGCAAGACAGAAAATACAGAGTAAGAGTTCGAGCCGGTGTACTTGCCTTGCTCTGGAGTCTAGTTGTAGTAAGATAGTTTCTAGGTCCACCTAGCATTTGGTATAAGTTAGTTAGATTCTAAACAATGTCAATTAGCTAGATATTGATAACTAGCTAGCTCTATTAGTCTTATTAGTAAAATAATCATAGTATTATCTAGAAAATATGCTACTAACAACTAACAGTAATTAAATGATTTGATTTAAGAAATATTTACTTTGTCAAAATAATTTTTAGCAATTTAATAAACTAATCAATATCAAATAATAACAAACTCAAGACATGATTCCTAACTCTGTTGGCTCCTCCAATAGTTTAACCTAACCGAGCCCTTCTCAAAACTCCATAACTCCTCATAAGACCAAATGGATTTCCCTGATCACTGTAATTTTCTAGCCTTCACTGATATCCCTCATTAGTGCATATTCCTATACACAAAGGTCCTATTGAAAACAGTGTCTTACCTCTAATGAGATTGAATTCTCAGGTTCAGGTAACACACTAAAATGAGTTCTCTGGTTCAAAAGACAGACTAATTCCCAAACTTCCTGACTCATACAGGCTTGGCTCAATGAGAGCCCAAGCACACAGAAATAACACCTACCCTTTCTTCTCTTAATGGTATTCTAACCAAACCTGGTTTGTGAGGCCAACCCATGTTACATTCAAAATGAAGAACAATCAAGATTTACAACTGCTAGAGAGTATTGCCTACTACAATTCAATCTCCTGAATGACAGTCCTAAATATCCAATCTAGCATGGTTCCCTAGCAGTACAGGAATAACAATGCATAGCAGTTCCTTGGTAATGCAGGAACATCATATTGCAATCAGTTCCTTGGTAATGCATGAACATATCCTTTTCCATGAATTTAACCTGTGCAAGCAGGGACTCACAGATGGCAATCTCCATGCTTATACACATGGTTCAGTTATCAATTCATCCATATGCAATCAAGCAATCCCAAGTACTTAATAGGTAATTCAGGGAAATTAATTAACCAAAATTGCACCTGAAAACTCAGGTTCGAATAATCAAACTAATATTGCATAGGTAGACTTCAGATTCATCAAATGAATCAACACCCCACTCAATTGTCAGTTTCACTTGAATGAATCAACATTCAGGTTCCTAAATCTGTCAGTCACAGAGATTATTTCTCAGTCATATGCAAGTTATCTCATACTTCCTTAAGAACTGGACACTGCACAGAATTAATCTTATATTACCTATACTCAAACCAGATACTATTGATTTACACCACACAGGAAGAGTTGAGGCACAAGAAATTCCTTGTGCCAGCTGAGTGGACACGGCACAATGATGCAGGATTCAAAGTAGGAAGAAAATAACAATAGCTTAAGAATATACATACCCGAGTCCCCAAAGTATATCCTGCAGTAATCCGATACAATTACCCGAGTCCAGAGCTGATATCAGTCCTACACAGGCATTCCATCGAACAGGAAGGATGCAGAAAATAAGAAGGAATTTCGTGAGACCTATTTGAATCATAACGACTCCAATTTGGAGAAAATTTACACGAATCAATCAGAATTCACCAATTCAATATCCAAACCAACAAAACTCCATGAATAATCGACCGATCCATAATTGATCGAATCAGCAGATCTCTTCTCTTGAATTTAAATTTCTCACAAAATTGCAGGGAAGGAAATGAGGACTTACTGATTAGACTGTCCTCGCTGTGTTGATCGATTGGTTCGAAGTTCTGCTGATCTCTCGAGTCTCTGTTAGAGATCAACATCATGAAAGGAGATTCTCGAAGAACGGATGGAAGAACAGTTGAAATAAGAACAAACTGACCTATTAAGGAGCACCACTCTTGTTGTGGATCTCCGTCTTCACTACGAAATGATCCCAGTCGCCATGGTTCTCGATTCGAGCTCGAAGAAAGAAAATGGCGAAGAAAGATTTCTACAGGACTCCTCTGTCAAATTTGAACGAAGAAGAATGAAAGAACTTGCCAATTTATAGGGAGTGGAGGATCGGGCAGGCCGTTGCGCGGGCAGCGTCGAAACGGTTGAGCGGGCAGGGTCGTCTTCGTCTTCCATGTGCAGAAAGGGAGGGAAAGGGAAATAATGGAGAGTGAACTGAAAAATTTTGAATTGTTAAAACAATCAGAGAGGTGTGGTTATACACAACGTTCTGTTCGGTGGGCCGGGTCCTGGTTTAATGGGTTATAGGTTTTAAACCCGTGCCCACAGTTAACAGGCCGGCTGGCTGGCTGGGCTTTAATAAGCTGGCCCGGTAATATTTAATTGAGTAGGAAAAATATAACAGTTTGTTAATGGGTCAAATGGGCCCACACCAATGTGCCATTAAAAACAAAATAAAATAAAATCAGAAATTAAAATATATAAAAATGTTTTAAGAATTAATTAATAATAGAATTAATAACCAAATCATTAACTAGGAATTAATCAAGAGAAATATGGAAAAATATATCTAGTTCATCATCATATAACCCATGAGTCATTGACAGCTAAACTGATAATATAAAATAGAGAAAAATTAAATGCATCCAATAATCGAATTAAATATTCTAAAATAAAAATACTAATCTCCGATTCCCAAAAATTACAAAATTTCAATAATTCGGAAAAGCGGGGTTACAAGATATATTACTGAATTCAATAAATTCAAATCAGGTTTCCTTACAAATGTATGGTTGAGTACTTCAAAGTTTACCATTTCCCAATAAATAGTTTCTAATAAGATATGAGATAGTATTACTTATATATTTCTTAGTTGTAATGTTTTATTTGCATTGATCATATGCATTTGTATAGAAATTGTGACTAGATTTTTAGGTTACTCATTTGATAATTCCAATCTTTAAGTTTCCAAAAGGTATAAAAGAATAACTTAGATTTTTAATCACTTTTACACTGTCATCGACTCGTGCATAAGTAACCACATCAATTCCTGAATTATGTTCTGAAAGGGGAAAACTAAGCTATACTTGATGCTCTATATATGAAAGGGGAAATGTGAAACCCGTAATTTTTTTAATTAATTAATTTAGTGTTATTTTATAATTAGATTAAAATTATTAATTCTGAAATTTTAGTGTTTGGTCAAACCCGTAAAATTTTTATTTTTATTTAATTGTATAATTTGTTTGCTAAATTAATTATTATTATCATTTTAGGAAAAACCATATTTTTTTAGAAATATTATTATTCCTGGATTTTAATGTTGGGCCTGAACCGTCCTGACCTGTCCCGAAACCACATATATAAATATCATTTTTTTCCTTATTAAAGAAAAAGCAAAATTTTTCCTTTAAAACTCTTACTAAATCACTCTCTCTCTCTCGTTTAACTCTCTGGAGCTAAACCTATCATTTCTTTATTAAAAACAAAGAATCCTTTTACACTACCAAAATTTCTCCATTTAGTGCACGACGGCCAGATCCGTCGCCAGTCCGACGGGAATTTGTATTAGCGACCGATCACTGACGGATTTTGGCCAAAACAATCCGTCGGCAATCAGCTCGTCGCTAATAACTGTCCGTCGTTACGTAGTCGTCAAGCGACGGACTAGCGACGGCATGTCGACTTCACAATACGAAGCATTAACGACTACTTTCCGACGGACTGTCGTCCATTTCAAGAATTAAATACTGAACTGTTTAGACAATTGCGACGTAACATACCGTCGGTAAACAGTCGTAATAGCGTATCAGAGTGCATCCTTCCGTCGCTAATCCGTCGAACGCCGTCGATAACAAAGGACGGATTAGCGACGGTTTGCTGACGGAAAATTCGTCGATCAGGTTCTGGAAATGCTTGTCATTCCAGCAGCATGGCGACGGAATAGTCGTCGCTATTCCGTCGATAACTGTCGACGGAATACGGACGGATTATCCGTCGACCATGTTCTGGAAATTCTTGGTATTTCCAGAATAAGGGCGACGGAAAGGTCGTCGCTATTCCGTCGAACTATATACCATGCCGACGGATATTCCGTCGACAACCCGTCGCTACCTGGAAAAATTTTCAAATCTCCGGTTAGCGACGGATTTTCCGTCGAACAGTAGTCGAAAACTGGTAATATCCGTCGCGCAACGGTCACTAGTCCGTCGCTAACTTAGAATATTTTGAAAATAAATTACAGCGCTTTCCCTGTTCGTAAAAATATGCATAAACCAAACCAATATATAATGCACACCAATTATCCAACAATCACATAGACCAAATACATAATGCACACCAATTATCCAAGAATCACATAGACCAAATATTCACATACGAATTTAATGTACACCAATTATCCAAGAATCATATAGACCAAACCAAATTAATATAAAATATACATCAATTATCCTGAAGAGTAACCTAATATCCGTCGTTATAATCCGATCATAGCACAAATATTCCAAAATTCCCACAAATATTCCAAAATTCCAACAAATATTCCAAAACACATAGGAAAATCGACTTTGGCCTCAACAAAGACCGCAAGTCAGACGATGAATCCTCACAGCCAGGGATCATAGTTGCGTTGAGGCATGTACCATTCTATCAGCCACTTTGCATACGAAGGCTCAATCTGGTTGAGGTCTTCTGTAGGGACAGGAGGGTCGGTCCCGATGCTACTACTCTCTGACGGTGGCTCCTCCTTAACTTCAAGCTTGGGAGCAATCTCTTCCCTGATGGTCATCGGTTCTTCCTTGACCTCGACCTTTGGTAACACCTCCTCCTTAATAGTCACCGGCTCTTGTTTGACGATGGAGACTTCCTCCGTGTCGACCTCCAAGGGTTTCTTGCCTCGACCCCTTCCTCGACTAGCAGCACCACCTCGACGAGTCCTAGGAGCCATCTTTCTGACAACAGAAATTTTCATATAGGGTAAAGAAATTTACTCAAATTATAAAAGTTGTGACATTGGTTTTTTGCGTTCATCATCATTAGAGGGAGCAGTACTGGAAAAGTTGTGACGTTGGTAGCATGAGAGAGTAAAAATCTGTATCACAAGACTAACAGAATTACTATATAATCATGTACTCACCAATAACGGGATGTAACTGGAGTCATTGGGCCTATCGTACAGTAATTGGTGGATCCGCTGGTATAGGCCGGATGTACTTAGTATCTAGCGTATTAGATTAGTATTGGTCTATCGGTTTGGTATAGGACGTATCATATTGGTATTGGCCTTAACAAATTGGTATCGTCCTATATCCGATATGTACATGTATCGGCCGAATAGCTAGGATTTATATTGGCCTTATCGATTTGGTATCGGTCATATCCGATAGGTATCGGCCGTGTTGGATTAGTATAGACTATTTCGGATTAGTATCATGGAAGGTTTAGTAATAATGGTACTTGGATTTCTCTCTTCTTGAGCTAGAATACCATTGCGAGAGAATCACCAGGTCGTGATTGGCCAATTACAGTAACATACATGCTTCCTTTTCCATCAGAAAAAGAGAGATTAAAAAGAAAGTATGTATGTTCTGTAACTGGCCAGCTACGCTCTCGTGACTCTCTTGCAATGGTAATCTAGCTCTAGAAGAAAGAAATCCAAGTACAGTTGTTACTAAACCTTCCATGATACTAATCTGAAATGGTATATAATAATCTAACACGGCCAATACCTATCGGATATGACCGATACCAAATCGATAAAGCCAATATGAATTCTAGATATACGGCCGATACATATCGGATAGGACGATACCAATTCGCTAAGACCAATACCAACCGATACGGTCCATACCAAAATGATAGATCGATACTAATCCGATACGCTCAATACTTATAAGTACCTACGGTCCAGGAGGTTGATCCGCTAGTACATCCATGTACGAAACGATCCATTTCAATTTGGATGTGAAAATCTGTATCGTAAGACAAACTAAACATAATTAGTTCTATTTCACATGCTTAATTGCCAAGTAGGAGAACGAATGGCTCAGAACACAACCCAAAATTCATTCTAGCATATATTAGTGTGAATCATCTACGTTCTGTACATATGGTGTAGTATATGTTCTTATCGTATCTAGTATCTGAAGGATATAACCGAATCAAGATGAACTCACATAATATAATACTAAGACATCATCTACTACTATATAAGATATAATGATAGGTTGTCGTATTATCATTGCCGAAGGATGAGGGTCGGAGGACAAATACCGCTCGAGTGAGCCAAAGGCATGCAGCCACTTTCCTCCCTCCATTCACCCTCTCCCTCTCTCACGCTATCAACGTCACAACTTTTCCACCTCAAGTTCTAATCAAGCATCTTCCTTCTCCTCTCCTCCACCATGGCTCTGAACCCATCTGCTCCTCCCTACATCCCTTCTTCTTATTTGACTCTCTCAGCCATATATGATATCCAGCTCAAGTGTAGAGTCGGAGAAGAAGAAGTGGGCAGGAAGAGGAGGGAGAAGCAGCACAGCCGGCGGCATGACCCGAAGGAAGTACAGAGGTTTTCTTCAACATACGTAGGAGAACTATAAGGATATATCTTTTCACAACATATCACCTTGTCAAAGACCCTTAATGTGACAACCATGTTACCGCAGTGTCGGAAGACTAACATGTCATAATTTTCTAAGTCGTATGTTTTGACATAATCCTCCAAACTCTTTTCTGCTATGTAATAATGCAAGATTACTACATAGGAGGAAAGAGTTGGAAGTATGTCAAAACACACGAATTAAAAACTTATGACATGTTAGTCTTCCGACACCGCGGTAACATGATATTCACATGAAGGGTCTTTGATAATGTGACATGTTGTGAAAAGATATATCATTATAGTTCTCCTACGGATGTTGAAGAAAACCTCTGTAGTTCCTCCAGGTCATGTCGCCGGCTGTGCTGCTTCCCCCTCCTCTTCCCGTCCACTTCTTCTCCCCCGACTCTACACTTGAGCTGGATATCATATGTGGCTGAGAGAGCCAAATAAGAAGAAGGAAAGTAGGAAGGAGCAGATGGGTTCAGAGCTATGGTGGAGGAGAGGAGAAGGAAGATGCTTGATCAGAACGGATGGCTCAGAACACAACCCAAGATTCATTGTAGCATACATTAGTGTGAATCATCTACGTTCTGTACATATGGTGTAGTATATGTTCTTATCGTATCTAGTATCTGAAGAATGTAACAGAATCAAGATGAACCCACATAATGTAATACTAAGACATCATCTACTACTATATAAGATATAGTGATAGGTTGTCGTATCATCATTGCCGAGGGATGAGGGTCGGAGGAAAGTCAACTTTATCTACGGCTACATAGTTTCTGCCTCGCCAGTCGAATGGCTGCAGGGACTATGTCCTGATCACCATGTCATACCGTAGACTAATGCAAATAGAGCTGGAAATATCCGTCGCTAACCGGTCACTAGTCCGTCGGTAACTGAGAATTTTTTTGAAAAAAAATTGCAGTACTTTCCCTGTTCACAAAAATATGCATAAACCAAACCAATATATAATGCACACCAATTATCCAACAATCACAAAGACCAAATATACATATACGAATTTAATGCACACTAATTATCCTAGAATCATATAGACCAAAAAAAAATTAATATAAAATAGACATCAATTATCCAGAAGAGTAACCTAATATCCGTCGTTATAATTTGATTTATCTTCAAGTGTGAGAACGGATGGCTCAGAACACAACCCAAGATTCATTCTAGCATACTTTAGTATGAATCATCTATGTTCTGTACATATGGTGTAGTATATGTTCTTATCGTATCTAGTATCTGAAGAATGTAACAGAATCAAGATGAACTCACATAATGTAATACTAAGACATCATCTACTACTATATAAGATATAGTGATAGGTTGTCGTATCATCATTGCCGAGGAATGAGGGTCGGAGGATAGTCAACTTTATCTACGGCTACATAGTTTCTGCCTCGCCAGTCGAATGGCTGCAGGGACTATGTCCTGATCACCATGTCGTACCGTAGATTAATAAAAATGGGGCTGGAGCCAAAATACAGAAACCAAAATACATAATCAAATCCCTGGGTTCACCGAAAATACAAAATACAGTTCTAATTCATATGTATTTTAAGTGTGAGAACGGATGGCTCAGAACACAACCCAACCGGAGAGGACACTCCGAGAGATCCATCTGAGTAGGACGTATACTCTGAGAGATCATATTTACAAGAATGATATCAGTAGTGGGATTGAGTGTTGGAGGAGATATTATCAGAGTATACGTCATAGGAAAGATGGGTCTCTCATCGTTACTATTTTTTTTCTGACGGCAAGGTGGATGTGCTCCGTCAACAGATTCTTGCTCCGAGCCAAAACTTTGCCCTGGAGCTCAAGTGGACATCTTTCGTGTAGAGCTCGAGTGAGAGGTTCCTGACAGCATGTTGGTCTCCTTTGTTAAAGTATCCGTGCTCGTCCCACAACCAATGTGGGATGAGTACGGATACTTTAACGAAGGAGACTGTCACGACCCGCTCCCGAATAATCGGACACGAGTCGGACACGCCCAGCCTTCGTCGTTAGACACGACAAAGTAAGCTGTACCAAGCAAGGGAAAACTAACCAGATAAACATGAAAGTATAGAATTACAGCATCTAAAAACGTATCCCAGAATGATCACCATAATCCACAAATCCAGATATCATAATGTACCAGAATCAACAGGAATGAAAAGTGCTATGAACTCTAAAGGCAATATCTCAAAGTAAAGCTAAGTAATCTAAACCTGAAGCCTCAAGCTAAGCCTCATCCTGCTCAGCTAAATCCTGGGCTCTGGCCCATAGAGTAGATCAATGTCCTCCAAGCATACTATCATACTATAAACCTCTAACCCTAAAATATAGATTATCACAGGATGTATGGGACATATCCTAGGTATGGCATGATAAAATGCACCCATAAAACATAACTATCTAGAGATAGACTATCTTGTAGATATACTGAATGTAATTACCTATATGGATTATTAGTACAGGTTTATAGTGCTAACTTAGTCTCATGATTTGAATGCAACTTATTTATAATCCAAAACTCAGGTAAAATGGCATCCTCCTGTATGCCACACACATCAATTAAGCCAACACTCAATTTAACAAAGCTTACTAAAACCTAACTGTTTAGCCAGTAGACCATTCCCACTTCTGAACAATTTAAACTCAAGCCCAAAAGTATACTAGAACAAAAACTTCCAAAATATACAAATTAGTATGACAAAACCCATCACAACATCATACAAAAATCCATATCTCAGTAAAATTTAGATTCCAAGCCAAACCAAGCCCCAGTGACCATATACAACTAAATCTTTCCTCAATTTATTGGTAATACTTCCAAGAAGTCCAGCCACCCAATCCTGAAACCTAATGGAAACCAACAGCTACATTTTGAATTCAAAATGTCTCCACGCAGACACCTGCAAACAACTTACACAACCCAGATCTCCATCTAATCTATACCAACCAAAAGTTCAGCAAGCTAAAAGTCTAGCCATCACCAACATTTATTCCATAGAACCATAGTTCAAAGAACACTCAAAAATGTTCAGTAGGACACACACAATATTTATATAGAAAAATCCCAGAGACTCATCAATATATATATATATACAACCAAATTGAATTATGAATAGAAAAATATGGAGTCGACTGATAAACCCTGCCCTGCCTAACTCCAAACCCAGATGAATTCCTGCACACGACCCTTCCATGAACACACACAGCGTTTGACACGATCTGCATCCGACACCAACACAGAACACTTCTGTACACGATCCTAACGTGGGACACGAACACCTGAACTCACCCAATTCCAAACTCAGACTTGACCAATATTCTTATCAAAGCCAGAATCAAATTAATGTACTAATCGACACTATAATTTTAGATGGTTACCTGAAATTGGATCGACCTGGCCGCGGACACGTCTCCGAGTGTCCGATACGATTTTTTCGCATCCTGCAGTGGTTCGAACTCGATCTTGCTTGCTGAAATCTCCAACCCACAATTGAATCGATCGACTCCATCCTTGCTATTAACTCTGGCCGATCATCAAAGAGGGAAAGATTTGATTAGGTATTGAAAGATCATCTCTACAGCTCTGGATCTGAAGATCTAGCATCGCTCGAGAAGTCTTACCAGTGAATCTTAAGATCAGAATGAACGACGAGCCCTCGGAGGAGTGATGTGTGCCACTAGCGCCGTAGCGGTCGTCGGAAAAATGAACGTTGCCTGGTGGTCGTCGCCACTGGAAACTCGCCGAGATGTACGCCGAAATCGTCGAGAGATCGACGTGCTCTGGCCGTCGATTAGTCGCTGGTGGAGGAAGAGCTCGCCGTTGAGGTTGCTGACTCGGTCGCCGCCGTCTCCGCCATAGCCGTGGTCAGCGTTCCGATCGGCTAAGGTTTCGGAGTCGATGTCGTGGTCGACTGTCCTCGTTCCGATCGCCATCGCCGCTTCTGGAAAACTAGGGCTTAGTCGCCGTCGTCGTGCTCGCCATCGCCATCGCCGTTCCTGTCGCCGCTCGCCGTCGCCCGAGTTATCGTTGTCGTCACAGCCGTCGCCGGAGAGAAACTCGCCGCCTCCGCCATCAATCCGGCTAGGCGACCTAACCGAGAGAAAATTGGGAAAGGAGAGAGGCTCAGCTCTCACTCGGACAAGAAAATGAGCGAGAGTGAGAGCTTTCTCTCTCCTCCTCAATTAATATGGATGGCAGTTTTTGCAACCCGCCCCCTCCGTTCAGGGCAATGTGCAAAAGACCCCCTCCCCCTTTCGATTATTACAACACTGTTGAGAAAACAGTTAAAAACTTTATTATTTATAATAAAATCTGTTAGGAAGTTGTTAAAGGGTTGGGGACCACTTTAACCAAATTAAAAATTAGTTACTTACAAAAATTCAATTCTCCCTCTAAAAACAATCATGAAATTTATTGAAAATAGTTAACAACAATTGTTCAAAGGAAATTGTTTAAAATAACTTATTATATTATTATCAGGAAATTTTAAAAAAAATCACGAAAAAAGGAAAAGTGGAGTTACAAATCTCTCCCCCTTAAAAGAATTTCGTCCTCGAAATTTAGAGAATACAGTGGACAATTTTTATAGCACTCAGAGATAGTATTTAAGATTGAGCACTACGTTAAACCTGACGTAGTACAGAGTCTAGTCCTGACTAGAAAAAGGAAAACCTCATTTGGCACGATTATCCAAATAGAATTTAGATCGAAGTCGAGGCAGGCTGGAAAATTGGGCATGACCAAAACGAAATTTCAATCGGGTAAGTTCAATAGGTACAACATATACGATATAGGCATGATCAAGATTTCTAAATACGACCAAAGGTGGAACACGAATAACTTAGCATGACAAAATCAACGGTAAGATGACATGATCGATAATGATCAAATTGGTCAAGTATGACAATTACCTGCAAGGAGTTGGGATAATGCAATAGACACGAGATGGCGTGAATTTTAATTACAACTTTAGAGAATAAACCATGAAATCACGATCTTCTAAGCACGATTAATCAAAGTTTGCACAGATGGACTAGAGTAAGATGGAAAATTTCGGTTGGATAGACATGATTAAGGTCGAAGTTTAGATAAAACACGATTAAAATATATGTGTAAAATCAACGATCTAACAATAAAATGTAAGAAGAACATTCATAAGGATCAGGAGATATCAATATCAAGTCAAAAGCGAGTACATGGATTTGTCTTTCAAGAAAAATCAATAATCGTATGAAAGAGGAATATAGTCTCCATGTTACCCGAGAACATATAGGTATTTGAATTCACTTTGCTTAGAATCCCTACCCCGCCAGTATATGTCTGGCTGCAGTGGACTTTCGGCTCTGTGACTCAAATAACAATATGTCATCGAATATTCTGTGTACTATATCCATTTTCCAATAATCATCAACGAAGCAACCCAAGAGATCACGACATGAAGAATTTAGGACAAGTCTCCATAATATCCGAAACCTATGAATGTCTGAATCACTTCAACTTAAAGTTCCTGTCCCGCCAGTGCGCTGCTGGCTGCAGTGAACTTTCGGTCTCCGCAATCCAGATAACGGCTGCAGTGCGCAACTATCACGCCCTAGTAAGTCATCGAATAGTCTTTCAAATTTATCCCTAGGAATTTCAAAAGAGTTTCAAGGAATTCAAATGAATTTCAATAGTCCAAGTCACGGAAATGGTGAAGTTACCTGACTGTTAGAATACATGAGTTTATTAGGTACTAAAAATGACAAGGGATCCAATCAGTGAGTACAAAAGGGTAGCCAGGGAGATTTAAAATTTCAGATAGGACGAAGTTTCAAATTATGACGGAATATCAACTGATATCTGGAATGGTAACAAGATTCCACATATGGAACGTTGTCCCGAAAGGATAACGGAGTCTCGAAGGACGAACTGAGGCAAGGTATCAGATAGAAGACAAGTTTCAAAATAAGAAATAAAATTTTGCACTAGAAACAAGTTTCAATAAAATCTCGAATAAAAATGAAATCTCGAGCAAAGCTTGAATTGAAACGAATTCTCCAATAAGGTATACAGTGAAAAATCAAGTATCAACAAGGTCGTAATTAGGAACTAAAATCTCGAAATAGAAAATCTTAACGAGAAAACAAGGTTTAGAATAGTGACTAGAAAACAGGTTCTAATAGGAGACAAGGTATTGGATTGTAAACATGAAACAAGCGAATCCCAATAGCAACAAATCTCGAATAAAATCGAGAATAGGAAATAGAATCTCAAACAAGCATCAATAGAAGCGAAGGTTCAAACAAGGTTTTAGAATGATATTTCAAGTAGGAATAATTCTGGAATAGTACAAGTTCGATTAGCGAACAGAATATCAATAAACGAATAGAAATTAAATCTTAATTAACACGAAGTTTGATAAAAGAACAAAATTTACAAATATGAGCCATCACTAGAAAACAAGGTCATGAATGAATGTACAAACGGTATCGAATAATAGATTTCAAATAAATATTGAATTATGGGTCTGAAACAAGTTTGTCGAATATGAAACAATATCTTGAAATAAGTTTCGAACATCAATAAAGGTTCCAAAATAGAAACAAGAAGTTTCAAGAAATGATCAATGTGTTAGGAGGAATTTAAGGGAAAACTGGATTATTAATCAAGATACATGGTTTTTCCAACCATGCAAAAGAAATCTTCTGTCTTCAATCTATCTTCAGTATTTCTCCGGGACTGGAATCACTTCAATTTCTTCAGCTGTCCTGATATAGGCTGATCCTTGCGGTAGTGCTCCATGTGTTTGCTGATTCTGAGAAGGTGGTTTCCTTTTGCTGTAGTCTGATGCTCCTCGCGCTTGTTCTCGGGCAGTGTGATCAATATTCTCCAGCAGTCTTGACTTGGTGGACAGGCGATCCGTAGTATAGTATAGCCTCCGTCTTTTGCGGCACTCTTCATAGTGGCATCCTGAGAGGTGGCAAAAATTGTAAATGATCGTCGGCTGGATCTGAATCTGGATCTCCCGCTGGGGCTGAAGTGCAGGGCTCTGGCATGAATATATGGCTGCTGGCGTGCTGGCTGCTGAGATCTGCTCCTGATGATGTGACTGGTGGTGTGACCGAAGAAATGCTGACTGAGTGTTGTGACGCTTTGCGGGTCCAGGATAGTTATTGTCTCTCTCATAAATCTTCATGTCTTTCATGAGCTTCAGCTTCCGATTTCGTTCCATTGTCTGCGCTACATTCTGAATCTCCAGGCTGGTGGCTCTAATCTTCAGAGAAGTCGGATCCTCACATGCTGAGATGATCTTCAGTGGCGGCTTCAGGTCCTCGATCGGCTCTCTGGTACAAGATATGCGCTCGGTGTCGGAAAAGTCCAAGTGTCTGAGCGTCTGGAAATCAGAAGTCCTTCCTGGCTCGGAGAGTGTATCCACAAGTCTGACTTGGAAAGGGTGGCCTACTTCCTCTGGTTGTCAAGGGACTCTTCAGACGTCTCCGTCAATTACGTACTACCCATGGGGATAGTAGAGTGATAGAAGGTAGTGGAAGTTCGGAAACATCAAGTGCAGGTGAATTGATAGTTCTGGTGTTGCATGCTTTTGAACTATCTGCAAAACAGAAAACTGTTAAAATAACCTAGACCTACATACAACAAGTGTTTATAGAATATTAAAATACCTGATACACCTGATATACCTGATATACCCTTATTTCCCGATTTTCCTATGCTGTGATCAAGTTTCCTTAGTGTAAATCAAGTCCCCCAATAGTACGCTAAGTCCTAGGTACCATTAGGATGACCTGCATGGGCCACCACTAAAAACATGTCACGACCCGCTCCCGAATAATCGGACACGAGTCGGACACGCCCAGCCTTCGTCGTTAGACACGACGAAGTAAGCTGTACCAAGCAAGGGAAAACTAACCAGATAAACATGAAAGTATAGAATCACAGCATCTAAAAACGTACCCCAGAATGATCACCATAATCTACAAATCCAGATATCATAATGTACCAGAATCAACAGGAATGAAAAGTGCTATGAACTCTAAAGGCAATATCTCAAAGTAAAGCTAAGTAATCTAAACCTGAAGCCTCAAGCTAAGCCTCATCCTGCTCAGCTAAATCCTGGGCTCTGGCCCATAGAGTAGATCAATGTCCTCCAAGCATACCTGCAACATATCCTATTCAGGAGCGGAGCAAAGTACAGTTCTAGGTAATGAAACATGAACATGATATGAATAGGGTACAGGAGTACAGAAAAATGAAATACAGGAATGAACATAGAAGTACAGAAAAGTAGTACAGGAAAATAAGTACAGGAACTATAGTACATGAATGTAAAGTACAGGAACATGTAAAGTACATGAATGAAACTATAATCCTGAAGTACCAGACATGACAAGTGCACAATATCGAAATACATCTAGTCCATGTGACCGGCTGGGGTAAGTACAGGAGCATGCACATGAGTATATGAATATGGTACGACTTAGGACCCGCGTGCACAGTGCGAGGCCTAAGCTAGGTACAGGAATATATAGTAACCGAGTTTGGTCACATGGCTAGTGTATTTCCCCACCCGACACTAACAAGTACAAGAGCAAGAGTACCAGAATACAGGAATACATGATGTCGTGCTATAACAGTGTCACAAGAAAAGGGTACAGGAATGTAAATGTACAAAACCATAGAAAAGTACTTGCCTGGCTCCGGAAAGTACTGGTAATCAGGAACTGGATGTCTTCCCTGTATTTATATTGGTACAAGTTGATTAATGGAAAATTCTTGGTCAAAGAATATGTTAACTCCTAACAACAGGACTAACTATAATAAAAGAAACAGAGCCTATGAGTCTATTAGCCCATAACATCTCACTATGATAATTTAACCAAAATACTCATAGAAGAGTCACTAACCTGATTACTATCATACTATAAACCTCTAACCCTAAAATATAGATTATCACAGGATGTATGGGACATATCCTAAGTATGGCATGATAAAATGCACCCATAAAACATAACTATCTAGAGATAGACTATCTTGTAGATATACTGAATGTAATTACCTATATGGATTATTAGTACAGGTTTATAGTGCTAACTTAGTCTCATGATTTGACTGCAACTTATTTATAATCCAAAACTCAGGTAAAATGGCATCCTCCTTTATGCCACACACATCAATTAAGCCAACACTCAATTTAACAAAGCTTACTAAAACCTAACTGTTTAGCCAGTAGACCATTCCCTCTTCTGAACAATTTAAACTCAAGCCCAAAAGTATACTAGAACAAAACTTCCAAAATATACAAATTAGTATGACAAAACCCATCACGACATCATACAAAAATCCAAATCTCAGTAAAATTTAGATTCCAAGCCAAACCAAGCCCCAGTGACCATATACAACAAAATCTTTCCTCAATTTATTGGTAATACTTCCAACAAGTCCAGCCACCCAATCCTGAAACCTAATGGAAACCAACAGCTACATTTTGAATTCAAAATGTCTCCACGCAGACACCTGCAAACAACTTACACAACCCAGGTCTCCATCTAATCTATACCAACCAAAAGTTCAGCAAGCTAAAAGTCTAGCCATCACCAACATTTATTCCATAGAACCATAGTTCATAGAACACTCAAAAATGTTCAGTAGGACACACACAATATTTATATAGAAAAATCCCAGAGACTCATCAATATATATATATATACAACCAAATTGAATTATGAATAGAAAAATATGGAGTCGACTGATAAACCCTGCCCTGCCTAACTCCAAACCCAGATGAATTCCTGCACACGACCCTTCCATGAACACACACAGTGTTTGACACGATCTGCATCCGACACCAACACAGAACACTTCTGTACACGATCCTAACGTGGGACACGAACACCTGAACTCACCCAATTCCAAACTCAGACTTGACCAATATTCTTATCAAAGCCAGAATCAAATTAATGTACTAATCGACACTATAATTTTAGATGGTTACCTGAAATTGGATCGACCTGGCCGCGGACACGTCTCCGAGTGTCCGATACGATTTTTTCGCATCCTGCAGTGGTTCGAACTCGATCTTGCTTGCTGAAATCTCCAACCCACAATTGAATCGATCGACTCCATCATTGCTATTAACTCTGGCCGATCATCAAAGAGGGAAAGATTTGATTAGGTATTGAAAGATCATCTCTACAGCTCTGGATCTGAAGATCTAGCATCGCTCGAGAAGACTTACCAGTGAATCTCAAGATCAGAATGAACGACGACCCCTCGGAGGAGTGATGTGTGCCACTAGCGCCGTAGCAGTCGTCGAAAAAATGAACGTTGCCTGGTGGTCGTCGCCACTGGAAACTCGCCGAGATGTACGCCGAAATCGTCGAGAGATCGACGTGCTCTGGCCGTCGATTAGTCGCTGGTGGAGGAAGAGCTCGCTGTTGAGGTTGCTGACTCGGTCGCCGCCGTCTCCGCCATGGCCGTGGTCAGCGTTCCGATCGGCTAAGGTTTCGGAGTCGATGTCGTGGTCGACTGTCCTCGTTCCGATCGCCATCGCCGCTTCTGGAAAACTAGGGCTTAGTCGCCGTCGTCGTGCTCGCCATCGCCATCGCCGTTCCTGTCGCCGCTCGCCGTCGCCCGAGTTGTCATGGTCGTCACAGCCGTCGCCGGAGAGAAACTCGTCGCCTCCGCCATCAATCCGGCTAGGCGACCTAACCGAGAGAAAATTGGGAAAGGAGAGAGGCTCAGCTCTCACTCGGACAAGAAAATGAGCGAGAGTGAGAGCTTTCTCTCTCCTCCTCAATTAATATGGATGGCAGTTTTTGCAACCCGCCCCCTCCGCTCAGGGCAATCTGCAAAAGACCCCCTCCCCCTTTCGATTATTACAACACTGTTGAGAAAACAGTTAAAAACTTTATTATTTATAATAAAATCTGTTAGGAAGTTGTTAAAGGGTTGGGGACCACTTTAACCAAATTGAAAATTAGTTACTTGCAAAAATTCAATTCTCCCTCTAAAAACAATCATGAAATTTATTCAAAATAGTTAACAACAATTGTTCAAAGGAAATTGTTTAAAATAACTTATTATATTATTATCAGAAAATTTTAAAAAAAATCACGAAAAAAGGAAAAAATGGAGTTACAGAGACCACCATGCTGTCAGGAACCTCTCACTCGAGCTCTACACGAAGGATGTCCACTTGAGCTTCGAGGCAAAATTTTGGCTCGGTGAAAGAATCTGTTGACGGAGCACATCCACCATGCTGTCAGAAAAATAGTAACGGTGAGAGACCCATCTGAGTAGGACGTATACTCTGATAATATCTCCTCCAACACTCAATCCCACTACTGATATCATTCTTGCAAAGGTGATCTCTCAGAGTATACGTCCTATTCAGATGGATCTCTCAGTCGGTAATCCGTCAGCGAGCTGCCACGAAGCCCGTCGCTAACGCCGACTGAAAATTTCTGTCGCTAATTGTCCGTCGCTAATTTACTGTATTTTTGTAGTGTTAATTTCCTTTAACATTCTTTTAACTCTCTCTCTCTCTCTCTCTCTCTCTCTCTCTCTCTCTCTCTCTCTCATTTAACTCTCTCTTTAACCAGAGAAAGAAAAACCCCTTTCCCTTCCGAACGCTCGGCCACCCCTTTTTCGAAACTTCCCTAGCGGCCGAGCCTCTCTCTCTTCCCCTTCCCGAACGTCCATGGCTTTTGGGTTCCGAAACCCCCAAAAGTCCTCCTATATAAACCCCCTTCTCTTCATTCTCCTCATCCACTCTCCCAAACCCCGTGCCCTAGCTTTCCGAACCGAGCCGAGCCTTTCCCGCCGGCGACTCGGCCGCCGGATCCCCTCCGCGGCCCCGCAGCACCCCGAGCAGGCCCCTTTCGGCCGACCGGACTATTTTTGTCGCCGACCCTTTATCCCCCGGCCGCCCCCTGTGTGAGCCCGTGCGCCGTTCGCCTCCCCGAGCGACCCCGATCTGCTGTCCATCACCTCTGTGCACGACTCCAGCGCTGTTCGGACTCGATCTGCTGCTATCCGCGTTCCATTCCCACTGTCCGCGGATAATTTTCCTTCTTTATTCTTCTGAGAGCTCTAGCCGAGCACCCCAGGTATCTTCAGTGTTCTTGTGTCCCTCCCATTTAGTGTCGATGATGACGTGATCCCCGATCCCGCTATGGGAATCGGATCGATTCGCGGATTCAGATTTTTCGAACTCCTTTTCAGAATGATTCTGTAGATTTGTTGTTGTTTTGTGATTCTGTGGTTTCTCAGAAATTTTCGTGTTAAGTTCGAATTTCGGTATATGGTTCTGCAGTTTTCGGTTTCCGAATTTCATTTCGGATTCTTCGGATTTTTCGGAAATGGCCCTGTGACCATTTTCCTTAGAGAGGTTCTGTGGTTTTTTCAGTTTTTCGAGTTATATTTCAGGTTTTCCGAATTTTATAGTTCGGAAATTTTTTTGTGATTTTGATATAAACCAACTCTTGGGTTGGATAAATTGAAATTTCTGGTTGGGAATGTTCTGTGATGTGGAATATTGTGGGTGTTGGCATTTTTCCAGGATTGGGTTGTCCCAATTATAGAGGAAGTGCTGCCCAAATTTTCAAAAATATATTTTAAAACTATTTTAAAATTTCGATCTTTGCAAAACAAACTACATTTTGGAGTGTTAGTTTTAAAATGGATTTTTGTATCTTTTCGGGCGACGACCATATTGGTCCATGGGCCCTAACTAAATGCAAATGAAACCGGCCAACCCGGACGTTGAGGCATTAGTTAAAACATGAGTTTTTGAATGACCAAGTCTAAGACGCATTTTATAATTATCTTTAATTTATTATTATTTTTAGAATGGATTACTGCTGTTAGTATTTTAGTGCAGGACTTCGGCCTACTGTTGGACCGTTCGCGGCATTCAGAGCTCACCTTTAAATTAAATTAAGTTATGTAAAAAAATTGTAAGGACATAAGTCCAAGTTTTTTTTTTTCTATTTTCTGTGGAACTGTAATAAGTAGTTAGTTTTTCCTTCTATTTTCTGAATTGTTGTTTTGTAGATAACGCGTAAATGGTAAACTGAATATTTATTTTATAGATAAATTAATAAGAGTTTTCTCACATTAATAATAATAAGATTTCAAGTTTGTAACTTAGAAAATTTCATGTTTTCTCATTAAAAGAAAATTAACTAATTTTTATATATATACATATATTACAAAATACAAAGTTTTGCCAAATAATTGAAAAATGCGAAGTTTTCCAATAAAAAATGTTAACTTGACTTTTATTAATAACTTTGAATCACATCGATAAATGTGTTTTGTTTATAACATCATAAAATTTGACTATGATCAAATTTTAGAGTTTGTAACTAGCACACCTAGATATGGTTTCCTCATTTATGCTAAGTCGGGATTCTCAATATAGGATTTCGAGGACGAGTCTGGTTTTTCTTTCCCGGAATCGACTCTTCAAACCCAGTCATAAACAAAGGCAAGTACGGTTGTGTTTATTTTTCAATTTAGTTAATAATTGTAATATTGTAAGATTAAACCACATTGCTACACGGAACTCTCTTCTAGAGTATTGATTGTTATTGATTGTGGGATTGGGGGAGTAGTGTAGTGTATTATGACCAATACCCCTCATATTGCATATTGATTGTGCGAGCTTATACCCCTCTTACACACGGGGATAAACCGTATCGTATCACTACGATACTATTGTACAACCCAAGCCGGTCATAAGCATTACATACTCAAATCACATTGTTTTTAATTGTGGAAAATTGCTGGAAAATATTGTTCAGGTATTTCAAACTGTTTAAATTACAAATTTTTAATTATTAGTTGAATTGTTAAATTTTCATAATTGTACTTTGCTCCTTTCCTGACTGGATCCCCCACACCCAATAGGTTCCTTTGATGAAGCTGAGCTATTGATAAATAGTTACTACAACCCGGTGCTTTATCCAGCTGTTCTGCCAGAGTCCCATTTGGAGGACGATGATCCTGTGACTGACGAGCCAACTTCCTAGACGATGTTATTTCCTTTCTAGTTTTGATGTTTGAATAAAAGGACAGTTTATTCCAATTTTATTTCAGTTGTATTTTGTTGGACAAAGTTTTTAAATATTCAAAATTTAGATGTTGTGACAAAATAGATTGTGTTGTTGTGATTACCTGCATTTGGATACAGCTTACTGCCACCGTCTCACAACTGTGCAGGCTGGACATGATCCGATTCGACCCAACAATTTGGAACCGGGTCGTGACAGGAAAACTAGTAAGTAATCTATAAAAATGATTCTTAAGTTCACAAAAACCCTAGATTGTAGCACAAGCATATATCCCCTAGGCCTCCACCTCCATGGCAGTGTGTGTCCATGTCAGTGTCAGTATGTTAGTGTGTTCGTGGCGATGTCATTTCAAATAGGCTATAAGGCAACAATCACCACACATACACTCTTTATGTTACTACATGTCTGTGTCAGGATAATTAGGGTGTATGAGTCTGTGTCAATATTAGTGTGTGGTCGTGTCAATATCATGAGAATTAGGGTTTGGGTTTACTTGATCGGGAAGGAGGTCAAACTGACTAGAGAGCCGAAGGGGCCTGTGTCAAAATGGTAGGGTACTGAAGCACGGAGGGTCACAGAGGTGGGGAGCCGGAGCGCCGGAGGGGGTCACGCGTTAGGGGGAGCCAAATCATGGAGGAGGGTCATGGAGGGGGAGGTTATGGCGGGGTGGGGGGGGGGGGGGAGGGGGGATCACTGCATTGGAGGATCAAAAAATTTGAATTAGGAATCAATTTTTTTGAAAACAGAGGATGCGTGGAAGGTGAATTCATATGACTATATTAAATAATTTAGCGATAGAAAAGTTATCATGATTAGGGTTTGTATTTAATTACAAAGAAGAAGTTAGCATATATATATATATATATATATATATATATATATATATATATATATATATATATATATATATATATATATATATATATATATATATATATATGTGTGTGTGTGTGTGTGTGTGTGTGTGTTAACTAGAAAAGAAGATGAAATTTGGATTTTGAAGATAAGAAAGAAGAAAATAACACTAGAATTTGTACATAGGACGAAGTTAGTCTTTTTATATTCACCGTTAGCCCTACTTGCAACTATTATGTATGCAGAAAGTCAACACCACCAGCCTGGCCGGTATAATTTAAATCTATATCGAGGCCTATATATAGTGTCCGATTTGGTAGATTGTTCGGCACCTCACTCTAAAGTTCAACTTTGGTTAGAAAGAAATTAATCGACATGGCTTCCGAGAAGAGAGGCAGCATTTCCTTCTTCAGCACCTACCGCCCCCCGGTGGCGCTGGACATATTCTCGTGCGTGGTCCCGCCGACGTCGAGGGGGGACGAGGCCCACTTGACCGACGGGAGGTCCTACAACTACAACGGCCGGATGGTCCATCTAGACTCCATCAAGACGATGCTCGAGCACCCGAGACTGCAGGCTCACTGCAAGGTCGGAACGGCAGGTATCATGTCGGCCATGATCTTCGTCTCCGAGCGAGGCGGCCTCGAGACGCTCCACTTGGCTATCAACACCCCTGTGGGGGTCGTCGTGTTCGGCTTGGAAGACCTTTTTCCCGGCTCGTTCGGCGGCGTCCGCATGGAGGACAGCGGCTCCTTCTCCGGCGGTCGTTTCTTCTACGTCAGCACAAAGGAGCCCGCCTCGGAACGCCGTCAGCCGTGGACTGCCGTTTACAGCAGCACTCTTGCGACCGGAGAAACCAAACGCCTCACTCCAGTTGGTATATTAACTCCTCCCTCACCCCCTCATTCCTAATCTACATTCATATAAAACTTAGGGTCTCCCATATTATTCGAAATTTGTCATTAAATCTCCGTATTATCAAGAAAAGTACTTGGGTATGGTCCCCAAGGTTGACTTGTGATGTGGGAAACGAAAAGGTTTGGATATGGTTCTGAAAGTTGACTTGGACTGGCCGTTAAAGTGAAATAAATTTTGAAAATTATATACAGGATTCTAGAACTTTACACAAAGTATTTCCAATACTATGGGGATCTCGACCAGATTTAAAGGTCACTCCAAGGTACCTTCGGGATCAAGACCAGAACTTACTCGTACATGGAGTTGACTATAATTTTTGGATGGACAAGATTTTTTTTTTTTTGATGGACAAGTTACATTTTGGAGGGACTAGATTAGTAATATAAAAAAATTTAAGTTTTTATAAGAATTTTTATTTTTTTATTTTTTTGAGAACAGTCCATATCCCTCTTTAATTAGTCGTTACTAAGCTCTGCCACGAGCCAAACTCCTTTACTTAAATTCTTAATATTATACAAGACTTTAAAATTGAATAACACACATATATAATAACTCATTGCATGCAGGGGTTGCTGATTTAAACCCCTCCGTGTCACCGTCCGGGAAAAAGATAGCGGTGGCGTCGTTCCAGGGAAAGCCCAGCGGCTGGGACGGGGAGATCGAAGATCTACAGACCAACATCTATGTGATGGACGTGGCGAACCCCTCGAACCGCACGTTGGTCGTGACGAACGGCGGGTGGCCGACGTGGGGGAGCGACAACGTCCTATTCTTCCACCGCAAGGTCGGGGACTTTTGGGGCGTGTTCCGAGCCGACATCAGCAGCGGCTCGACCACGCGCGTGACCCCGGACTTGATTTCCGCGATGACCCCGGCGGCCATCGACGCCACCAGGGTGGCAGTGGCGACTATTCGAAAGCCGTCCACGATTTCGGAAGACCGCAAGGACGTAGATCAGTACCGGCACATCGAGATCTTCAACTCGGCTACTGGATCAAGCGTAAAAATCACTCGGAACGTCAGAGGATTGGCCGACCATTTCAACCCCTTTGTGATAGATAACGGGGAGCGCGTCGGCTATCATCGTGCCAAGAGCGATTCTCTCTTCAAGGTACTTAAACAAATTAATTTCTAGCTATAGCCAATAATACACACGAGTAGTGCTACAGTTACAACCAAATGCTTACAACCCACTTACAACTTTCACCCATTGCTGACATGTGGGCCATGGCCCACATGTCAGCAAATGGGTGAGTAGTTGTAAGTGGGTTGTAAACATTTGGTAGTAGACTTAGCATTATTCTAATACACATACACTGCTCCTTAGCTAGCACGGATGCTGGAGCCAATGAAAAATTGTTACGTCACTGTGGTCTGACGTGCATGGTCTCCTCTATATATTTATATATAATGTCTGACTAACAACTGTAATTAGGAGCTAGCCTATGGGCTATGTACATAATGTTAATTTTGTTACAACTACTTGTGATTATTTTACAGAAGGATGAAGAAGTCCCAAGCTCACATATCGACCAGCTCGTCTCTCCGAATCCGGATGTAGGACTCTTTAGGTTGCCGGGACCGTTTCCAACATTCAAGAAGGACAGCCCCATATTTTCATACGTCGACAATGAGTTCAAGGCCGTCTGGGTGGCCGATAGCGATACCCAAGAGTTGAGCATTATTTACGACGTAAGTATAATTAACATAGGATGCCAATACACTTCTGCACTCCTCTTTTAATTTTATTCATTCAAATATCTCATCGTGCGCTCATCTTCCAATCTAATATCAGATTTATGACATCTTCTTTTTTTTTTTTTTGATTTTGAATGAATTAAATTATTATAAAAAAAAAATACTAGACCACATTTTATGAGTGTTAATAAGAAAATCCTTAATATAACTAATGAGAATAAATTGATATTTTATATGGATATATAAGGAGTAGTTTTATAGTTAATTTGTTTCATGTAGGGAGGTGCTTCCGATAGCGTCTGGTCGCCAGTTTGGAACAAAAACATAGAAAAGGATACACTATATGTATGCATGGGACCTTCTTTCCAGGCACCGAAGCAAGTGGACATCTGCGCCTTCTTTAACGTCTGCAAGTACTTGGGCACCGGTACAAAACCACCAGTTGTACATCTTATTAGTGATGGATACAATAATGCCTTCCCGTCCTCCAATCCAGAAGGTAATTTCCAAATCAATATCATTTCTTATATTACACGTCAGATCTGCTGCTTTCAAAATATATGTAGCAAATATGTTCGCTACTATAAAAATATAATTCTACTGATTGTGACTATTATTTTTAGAAATAATCAGCAAGAAAATAATGTTTGGACCTAAGACCGCAAACCATGACTACGGACTACGTGTCAGCATCCCGTTGGTTTCCTATTTGCTTGAGTCCTCCTCCGATTTGTCCTGCTAATGGGGTGCTGATACATGGCAGACAGTCCAAAAGTGCAATCCAAGACCACGGTCCAAATAGTGTCGTCTTAATCAGTATGATCCACATTTTTATAGAAAAATAAAAAATTATATACAAATTTTGGGAACAACCGCTATCTTAGACTACTACTTTTTTAATATGGAAATGTTTGGTTACTTAGCGTTGAAAATTGATGTAACAGGGACGAAATTAGTTTTTCGATCCACTGCAAATGGAGGAGAGAAAAAATACAAGAACCTATACATAATGGAGGACGCACAATCACCAAGCAGCAAAATAACAAGGCTAACAGAGGGGGAGTGGAACGACACGCACTGCCAATGGTCTCCGAATGGAGATTGGATCGTGTTCTCGTCGTCCCGGGACAAGCCCGCTGGCGCACCGGAATCGGACAACGGTCTGGACGACGGATACTTCGCGGTGTTCCTGGTGAAGTGGGACGACCCGTCGGTGGTGGTGAGGGTGATGACGAGCGGAAGTGATATTGCGGGGCACGTGAACCATCCCATCTTCAGTCCGGACGGGGCGAGTATCGTCGTGGCTGCGGACCTCGCCGCGGTGTCCGTCGACCCCATCTCTCTGCCTCTGTTCATCCACTCCGTGAGGCCTTACGGAGACATCTTCACCGTCGACATCGACCCCGACAACATAGAGAACAACAAGGATAGGCCTGTGAAGTATATCACGCGGTCGACGCACAGCAAGTTCGAGAATTCCACCGACACTTGGGCCATATTCCCGAACCAGGTGGCGAATTTGGCATGGATCATGAACCTTTCGAGAAGATACAGCTTCGCCCCGGTCTGCCCTTATAGACAGGCTAATGGTGGTGAAAGTTGGCACATGACCGGCCACCTTCTCCTCCCGGCGAGAAAGTGTTGATCCATCTACGTACTTACTCGGCATGCATGCATGTCAGTCCAAACCACCCCCCCCCCCCCCCCCCCCCCCCCCTCACACACATACACACACCCCTCCCTCCCCCTCCCCCTCCCCCTCCCTCCATTTCGTAACGTACCGTGTGCTTTCATTTGATGTTCCAATAATATATGTCAGTATTGTCATGACTCGTTATATGTCTTAATAATGCAATTTCAGCATTTGTAATAAGAGCCGTATGTGGCTACAGCATTAAGCACTCCTCTGCTAGCTTAATTGCTCGTTGTTTCCATTCTTGTACTTTTCATTTGATGTTCCAATAATATATGTGGTGTTGGGGTGGTCAGATTTGTCTAGTTTTATTATAAAAAATGTTGACACAAAGTCACAGTCAACCAAATATTGACTACATTGACTAAATAATGTCTGTATTAATTCAATACGACACACGACGTCTGCATTCCGTTCAAGACAGACGACAGCTCAGTCTCCGGTTCTCAGTGTGTTTTCGAGTCTGTATTTTATATTTTCATTGAGTCTAGACTTGTGTACTCTGAGTCATGCTGAGCTCTTGACACTTAGTCTACAGCCTACTCAAAATTCCAAGCTCCACTGAATCAAACACTGCCCAAAAATTCCCTTTGAACCACTCTGTGCTCTGGAGACAGAGTTCGGGCCGAACTCTGTCCCCTAGAAATCAGGAACCCTAATTTTAGGGTTAGCTGGTTGCTAGTTGTCCAACGGCCAAATATTTGAATTTTTCTACCCGAATTCTGGCCGAATTCTGCCTATAAAAACACTATAAATATGGCATGAATTTTCTCATTCTAAATCATCCAATCTTCTCTTCTCTTCTCTCTTATAGCTGAAATAAGCCATACCCTTCCCATCTACTAGCCACAAGCCTCCTAAGTCTCGAGTGCTCAGCATCTCTCAGTTAGGATTCTTGTGCAAGAGTCGAAGAAGTCGCTTGGACAATTCCAAGCAAATCGCCACTGCGATCCTCTGTTAGAAGTTGACGTGCTCTTCTGAAGTAAAGGCACGGTTGTAAACTACTATTTCACAAATAGTGGATTTGAATCCTGAGCTAGAGTTCTCAGGCCTGGACTAGTCCTCCACGAGGGAAACCAGGTTAAAATTGCTGTGTTTGCGTATGCTCTTTTAATCTCCTTTTATTTTTCGCACTTTACTCTGATTAATTTTTATTGGTGAAAGAGTTATTTTTAATTGGTCATTTTTCTATATATACTCTATTCACCCCCCCTCTAGAGTTGCCAAACTGTTCTTCAATTGGTATCAGAGCTCTGTTCTCTTTTTAAGGACTAACATCCTAAGAGCTGATCCATGGCAACCACACAATCCTTGATTTCCAATCATGGTGAAGGTCAGTCCACTCATAGGCCTCCCCTATTTGATGGAACTAACTATACATATTGGAAAACAAGGATGAGCTTCTATCTTAAGTCTCTAGACTTTGACCTGTGGACTGTCGTCACTGACGGTTACAAAAAGTCCGTCAGGATAGTTGTCGATGGTGACCTCATTGAGAAACCACACGACAAATATTCTGTCGAGGAGAAGAAACAGGCAAGTCTAGATGCTAGGGCTATTAATGCTTTATTCTGTGCTATAGACAGGAATGAATTCAACAGGGTCTCCACATGCACCACTGCTCATGAAGTATGGAGACTTCTAGAAGTGACGCATGAGGGAACCACACAAGTCAAGGAATCTAAAATAAGTCGTCTCACTCAAGAATACGAAGCCTTCAAGATGAAGCCAAATGAGACGATCACTCAAATGTTTACAAGATTCCTCGACATCATCAATCCTCTATCCTCGCTTGGTAAGCAGTACTCAAACCACGAGAAGATTCGTAAGTTACTCAGAGGGTTGCCAAAGATTTGGAACCCTAAGGTGACGGCCATCATCGAAGAAAACGATCTCACATCAATGTCAATGGAGACCTTGATGGGTAAGCTCATGACTCACGAGCTTGACCTCAAGGACTTCGAAGAGCCTACTCCGAAGACCAGGGAGATCGCACTTAAAACTCATCGACGAAGGGCTGATCACGATGAGACCGAAGAAGATAACTCGGATGATGAAGACCAAGCTCTCATGGTTCGCAACTTCAGAAAATTCTTTCGCTTCAATCGAAGGAAGAAGGATTCACAAGAAGATGATGAAGAAGAGCCAACCTGTTACGGTTGCAAGAAGACTGGACATGTCCGAAAAGACTGCCCATTCTTGAAGAAGAGCAACCGCTATGAGAAGCCATACAAAAAGAACTCATCAAAGAAATATGCCAACACAGGAATTTGGCATAAAAGTGAAGCGAGTGACTCCGAGGAAGAAAAAGGCTCTCCTCAAGATACAGCAAATGTGTGCCTAATGGCAACTTCCAACAAGGTATCTAACGAAACTCTAGATGACTTCTCTTTTGATGAACTTGGCGATGCTTTCACCGATTTACTCGATGATCACAAAAAGGTCATCGGTAAATACAAACATGCCAAGGACAAAATCAAAAGTCTTGAAGATGAGATACAAAGAATTTTCTTACTTCTTGATAATGTTAGAAACACGACACCCACTAATGACCCTGATGAAGTATCCAAGCTTAAATTAAGCTTATATGATGCTGAAGCACGTATTGAGCAACAAACTCAAGAAATCACTACACTCAACACGTTGCTTGCTGAAGAAAAGAGTAGACACAAGATTTCCATGACTAAGATATATGGCTTAAATATTAAGGTTGATGAACTGCAAGCTGTTTCTAAAAGATTAGAAACCAAATTGGGTAAACAGGTTGTTCAACCTCAAACCCAATCACATGGGCACAACACCACTCATGCTAGTCAACCACGTCATTCTCATGCAGCACATAACCATGCATTTATATACACAAACTTTCACAAACCACGTGCACGTAAGAATAATTCTCACTCAGTACACAATCATCATGCACAAAGACACAATCAACATCACTCCACACATAGGAATCATCATGCCATGCCATATAGACAAAATCATCATGCAATGCCATATAGACAAGATCATCATATGCCATATAGACAAAATTATCATGCCATGCCATATAGACAATATCATCATGTCACACATCATAGACAATACCATCATGATATGCCTCATAGACACCATCACCATGCCACTCATTCTATGCATAATCATCATCACCATGCTAACTCTTCACATCATGACCATCCTCATCCTGTTGCTTATAGATATTATTCTCATGCTCCTAGTATAAATAAGAATGCTATCTGTACTTACTGTGGATTACATGGACACATCTCTCCACAGTGCAAATTTAGAAGACTTGTAGATAAAAAGATATATACTTGGTTTCCAAAGACTAACTTTTCAGGACCCTCAAGAACTCGGGTACCAAAGGTCACATCTACTCTTGATGTAGGTGGACCTTCCCTCTTCAACTGAAAGTAAGTGGATTCTCGATAGTGGATGCTCGCGACATATGACGGGAGACGCAAATCTTTTTGCATCACTATCGATGAAGAGAGAAGGATATGTATCCTTCGGTAACAATCTCAAAGGGCACATAATAGGTAATGGTATCATTGGTCATCCTCCTTCTCCTGTAATAAAGAATATCTGCCTAGTGACCGAGTTAAAGCATAACCTGCTCAGCATTAGTCATCTTGCTGATCATGGATATGATATTAACTTTGGACAAAACAGTTGCTACATCTATGATAGGTCAACAGGAGACATTGCTTTTGAAGGGAAAAGAGAGGACAACATATATATTTTCTATCTTTCTATAAATACTAACAATGCAGGTAGATGTCTATATGCCCACAAAGACGAACGACTACTTTGACACCAGCGTCTTGGTCATGCCAACATGGATGCTATATCCAGGCTGTCTACCAAGAAGCTAGTGAGAGGATTGCCTGATATCACATTCAAAAAGGACACGGTATGTGCCGAATGTGAACTAAACAAGGCAACTAAATCCTCATTTCATTCCATCAACTCTGTAAGTACTACTAGATCCTTGCAACTACTTCATATAGATTTATTTGGTCCTAGTAGAATAGCTAGCCTTGGTGGCAAACTTTATGCATTTGTTATTGTTGATAATTTTTCGAGATTTACTTGGATTTTCTTTCTCGCTAATAAGAGCGATGCTATTTCGGTTTTCAAAGTTTTTGTAAAGAAAGTTCAAAACGAAAAAGGCTACATGATTACTCGAATCCGAAGTGATCATGGAGGCGAATTCGTAAATTATGATTTTGAAAATTTTTGTAATGCAAATAGTTTTGATCATGAATTTTCTTGTCCTAGAACTCCTCAACAAAATGGTGTTGTGGAGCGGAAGAATAGAACTCTCGGCGATATGGCCAGAGTCATATTGAATAAATTTTCACTTCCGAAATACTTTTGGGCAGAAGCTGTCAGTACAGCATGCCACATTTTGAATAGGGTGCTGATTCGTCCCATTACGAAGAAAACACCCTATGAGCTTTGGTTTGGGAGAACCCCCAATATTTCTTATTTTAAAGTTTTTGGTTGTAGATGTTTTATCCTTAACACCAAAGACAACTTAGACAAATTTGATGCCAAAGCTGACGATGGTATCTTTCTTGGTTATGCCGCCAAGAGTAAGGGATATAGAGTTTTTAATAAACGCTCACTTATTGTGGAAGAGTCAACAAATATGACTTTTGATTAAGATAACAGTGGAGTAAGTACTCTTGATGATGACGTTGAGCCATCAACTTCTACTCCAATGAATACTTCAACCGAAACTGATTCTCTGGAGGATTTGCCTAAGAAATTCTCTTTCAAACCTTCTCATCCAGAAAATTTAGTAATAGGAGAAGTTTCACGTGGAGTAACTACTAGATCATCACTAAGAGACTCCGTTGCTAGCACTGCCTTCATTTCACAAGTAGAGCCTAAAAATATTTCTGAAGCCTTTAATAATAAATTTTGGATTTCTGCTATGCAAGAAGAACTCAACCAATTCGAGAGAAGCCAAGTATGGGAACTCGTTCCTAAATCGGTTAATCACTCAATAATTGGTACTAAATGGGTTTTTAGAAACAAAGTAAATGAAGATGGTTCAGTCATACGTAACAAAGCTCGTCTAGTAGCTCAAGGATACAACCAAGAGGAAGTTATCGACTACGATAAGACGTACGCTCCTGTTGCTAGACTAGAATCCATTCGGATGCTTTGTGCTTTTGCTAATTTTCAAAACTTTAAATTATTTCAAATGGATGTGAAAAGTGCTTTCTTGAATGGTTTTATTAAGGAGAAAGTTTATGTAAAACAACCTCCTGGCTTTGAAAATCACAAATTTCCCGACCACGTGTTCAAGCTAAAGAAAGCGCTTTATGGCCTCAAACAAGCCCCTAGAGCTTGGTATGAAAGGCTAAGTAGCTTCTTACTTGAGAAAGGTTTTTCAAAAGGGAAAATTGACACTACACTGTTTATAAAATCTTTTAAAGACACTATTCTGTTGATTCAAATCTATGTTGATGATATCATTTTTGGGTCTACTGATGAAATCCTCTATCAAGAATTTGCCAAGCGTATGCAGACGGAATTTGAGATGAGTATGATGGGAGAGCTCAACTACTTTCTTGGCCTGCAAGTGAAACAAATGGCTAATGGAACTTTCATCTGTCAATCGAAGTATACCAAGGACATGCTGAAGAAGTTCGATCTTGACAACGTCAAACCAATCAGCACTCCAATGGCTACTTCAACCAAACTCGAACCAGATGAGAGCGGCAAACCTGTTGATCAACGTAAGTATCGAGGTATGATAGGCAGCTTACTTTATTTAACTGCTAGTCGTCCCGATATCATGTTCAGTGTTTGTCTATGTGCTAAATATCAAGCTAATCCTAAGGAATCACACATGACCGCGGTTAAGCGTATCTTTCGATATCTTAAGGGTACGGTTACAGTGGGCCTATGGTATCCCAAGTCCACATCATTTGACCTTATTGGTTACTCTGATGCTGACTTCGCTGGATGCAAGGTCGACCGTAAAAGTACGAGCGGCACGTGTCATTTATTAGAAAAGGCTTTAGTCTCCTGGTTTAGCAAGAAGCAGAACTCTGTCGCACTATCCACAACAGAAGCTGAATACATAGCAGCTGGACGTTGTTGTGCACAAATTCTGTGGATGAAGCAAACCCTTGAAGACTATAAGTTATCTTTCATGCATATTCCTATATTCTGTGACAACACTAGTGCCATTAATTTGACTAAGAACCCTGTCTGTCACTCACGCACTAAACACATTGAGATCAGACACCACTTTTTGCGTGATCATCAGCAAAATGGTACGATTAACTTAGAGTTTATTGACACTGATCATCAGCTAGCAGATTTCTTTACTAAGCCATTATCCGAAGAGCGCTTCAATTTCCTTTGTCGAGAACTCGGAATTTTTCTTTACTAAGCCATTATCCGAAGAGCGCTTCAATTTCCTTTGTCGAGAACTCGGAATTTTGGATGAAGTAGTTATAAGTTGAGACTCACCTGGTAAATATCGAGTATATTTTGATTCTTTTCCGACGAATTTGGTATGGGTACAAGCCGAAAGGGTCCTTCTGACAACAAGGCGTAAAAGCCTAAGCGACACGGTGCACTAGTCCTCAGGACTACAGCTAGCTGGGATCCGACCCCTACAGCTAACCTATGGCAAATTCGAAATATTGAATTACAATATATTTCCTTGTTTATTATATGGGTTGTTTCGATCTAATATTGCCTAATTTATTTTTCTAAAGTTCATTCTGACTTTTGTGTACCTCTCTATGTACTTCATTGAATTCTTCAAACTTTTTATCCTCTCTATTTTTCTTCAACACTTAACCAATTTTTCATCTTTTCAGCTTGTTTTCTGTTCTGGACCACTTATCCAGAACTCGGGCCGAACTCTGCCCCTAACAGAGTTCGGGCCGAGCTCATCACTGTTTTTTGTTGATTTCAGGTATATCCCCTTCTTTCTCTCCATTTCAAGTTCTCTATTTTCTTGCAAATGGCTCCTCGCTTGTTCAATCGTGGAAAGAGGATTCGAACTGAGAGTGTTTCCTCTTCGGATTCTCCTCCGTCAATTGAACAAATCATTGAACAACTTCAACCCCCTCATCCGTTGTTCAACCCACCTCGTCCTCAAAATCCTTATACCTATGACAACCGATTATTTGTCTCACTAGATGCATCAAACAACTGGTTTAGTGACTTTCGGAATCGTCAGGTATTCGCAGGACATCCTATTAATTTTTCTATATTCTCTCAATATGATTCTCTATTTCATGACCTCTGTTTTGATGAACTAATCACTACCACTTCGGCTATCTATCGTCATGCTGTCCAAATGTTCTACTGCAACATGACCTTTGATGACCTCCATATTTATTCACGAGTTGCAGGTA
The DNA here is from genome assembly GCA_029216955.1 of Iris pallida. Lineage (NCBI taxonomy): Eukaryota > Viridiplantae > Streptophyta > Magnoliopsida > Asparagales > Iridaceae > Iris > Iris pallida. The sequence goes on along the minus strand of JANAVB010004599.1, from coordinate 25,565,592 downwards.
TCAATATATCATTTGACGACTTTGACTTAGCAGAATTTCTTGATCTTCCAGAGCCCACTTCTTGGGAAAAGCTTGTTGACGCTCGATCGTTCCGTTTTTCCGACGGGCTTTCCCTTGAGAGCTTCAAGGACGATTTGTGTACTCCATACACACGTCCTCGCAAGCTCATGGCTAAATATCTCAATCCATATTTTTCTGACCTTCATTGGATAATCTCTAACACCATTCTACCCAAAACAGGTTCTCCTGATGACATCACTTATCTTGAAATATCTGCTCTTTATCATCTTCACTTTGGAATTTCTTTCAATCTTCCACGTTCCATGATGGACTGGATGATTCACTGTAGGAAGAAACCTCGAGCTCTGGTTTATCCTTTGTACCTTCCTATGATCTTTCGTGCATTTCACATACCACTTGACATCTGTCCGTTTTTGTCTGCTCCTGCCTTTCTGTCCAAGGCACGACGCCTTCAGGCAGTCGTCGCCTCTCCTGAGACTTCTGAGCAGTCTGCTGATGAGGAGCCTGACGCCCCTCTACTCGGTCAGGATGCACCACTTCCACCTGCCACTCTTGAGTCTATTCAGACTATGCTCCGGGAGCGTTTTGACCTTGAGGACGAGCGCTGGACCCAGCTGGATTATCGTACTACTCTACAGATGAGTGCCTTCGGCAACTCCCTGCATGATATACGGTACTCCATATCTCATCATCTGCACATTCCCATGGAGCGGGATCCTGAGCGCGCGGGCCATCGCATTGATGATCCATGGGTCATGCGTTACATGGATCCGGATGCTGCATTTCTGGACCCCCGTCGCTCATTCCCTGGTCCTTCAGACCCTCCAGGACCTTCTCGTGCTCCGTGATGGAGATTGGCTCGATCTGCTGCTGCTACTGCTGATGATCTTAGTTGATGCTTTTGATTTCAGTTATTTAGTTTATTATGGTTTTATGTCCTTGGTTTTATGTACTCAAAACTCTAGTTGTGTGTTTGACACTTGGTTTTGTGGATGACATTTTATCATAGTTTTACTTTATGCTAGTGACTCATTTTGTTTAGTCATACACTGTTTCTTCTCTGCTTGGTGTGGTTGCATCACTCTTCATTGTCTATACTACAGTTTATATTGCTAACTGCCAAAAGGGGGAGAACTATGTATATTTTCGTATATCTGTTTCGTATATCTGTGCTTGTTTTTGCTTTTGGGAGATATTATTTATCAGGCCACAGGTTCTATGCATTATTTACGGGGGAGAGCTATTACTTCCAGCTCGGCACCGTTCACTGATCACGGGGGAGCTCTTCTTTCTAGCTCGGCATCGATTATGGGGGAGCTGTGTTACAATCAACTGTGTCCAGGTATGAATATTGAAATATACATATATTATTTTGTCAATTATCAATATGGGGGAGATTGTTGACACAAAGTCACAGTCAACCAAATATTGACTACATTGACTAAATAATGTCTGTATTAATTCAATACGACACACGACGTCTGCATTCCGTTCAAGACAGACGACAGCTCAGTCTCCGGTTCTCAGTGTGTTTTCGAGTCTGTATTTTATATTTTCATTGAGTCTAGACTTGTGTACTCTGAGTCATGCTGAGCTCTTGACACTTAGTCTACAGCCTACCCAAAATCCCAAGCTCCACTGAATCAAACACTGCCCAAAAATCCCCTTTGAACCACTCTGTGCTCTGGAGACAGAGTTCGGGCCGAACTCTGCCTCCACACAGAGTTCGGGCCGAACTCTGTCCCCTAGAAATCAGGAACCCTAATTTTAGGGTTAGCTGGTTGCTAGTTGTCCAACGGCCAAATATTTGAATTTTTCTACCCGAATTCTGGCCGAATTCTGCCTATAAAAACACTATAAATAGGGCATGAATTTTCTCATTCTAAATCATCCAATCTTCTCTTCTCTTCTCTCTTATAGCTGAAATAAGCCATACCCTTCCCATCTACTAGCCACAAGCCTCCTAAGTCTCGAGTGCTCAGCATCTCTCAGTTAGGATTCTTGTGCAAGAGTCGAAGAAGTCGCTTGGACAATTCCAAGCAAATCGCCACTGCGATCCTCTGTTAGAAGTTGACGTGCTCTTCTGAAGTAAAGGCACGGTTGTAAACTACTATTTCACAAATAGTGGATTTGAATCCTGAGCTAGAGTTCTCAGGCCTGGACTAGTCCTCCACGAGGGAAACCAGGTTAAAATTGTTGTGTTTGCGTATGCTCTTTTAATCTCCTTTTATTTTCCGCACTTTACTCTGATTAATTTTTATTGGTGAAAGAGTTATTTTTAATTGGTCATTTTTCTATATATACTCTATTCACCCCCCCTCTAGAGTTGTCAAACTGTTCTTCAAAAAAAAACTTATGGTGAGTTTGATGGTAAGGTAGAAAAAATGTGGAAAAAAAAATTCATGAAATTATTTTTATATGAAAAAAAATTTATGAAAAAAAAACTTATGGTGAGTTTGATGGTAAGTTTCATTTCCACCATTTTAGTAGAAAATATGAAAAATGATAATTTTTTGAAAAATGATTCCATGGAACATATTATTCTATCAAACATTACAATTGGTGGAAAATTTAAGATGGAAATATTTTTCATGGAAAAAAAATTCCATTCAAACGCAGCCTTATAGTTTTCTGAGTACCCTGTTTTAACAATGATTTTGATCTATCGATCTTGTAAATTACATTCTGAAGATTGGCGATCTAATAAAGGGGGTTGAAGGATACCTAACCTGTGAGAGCAGTTCACCATTTTATTGGACGAGCGACGAGTTCTACGTCTTCGAAATCGAGCAAAACCAGTTGTTTCCTGTGCAGACCAAGTTCTGCTCTCTGCAAAGTTTGCTTCGGTCGGTTGGCGGTGGATCCTACGGCATCCCTGGAAGTCGGGGTCGGTCAGGGCGGTTCTCCAAGGCTGTGGGAACACCGGCTAGCCTTCAAGGATTAAAACGAGGTGGCCTCGCGGATCTTGGGGTCGTCGGCTTGAGCTTAGCTCGCCGGCAATGTAAACAGGGCATGGAGAGTGTGAGGGGTTGAAGGAGATAGGACGGCGGAGTTCAGTCGAAGATGACCAGAAACTGGTTGCGCAGATGTCGCAGGGGATTGGATGCTGGGCAAAGAGTATTATGTTGGAAATGAAATGCATAGATGGTTCCACCAAACAGAAACACAATGATATCTACGTGAAAATTTTGATGAAAAAAAAATCACGGGACGATTGAAGACGAATCCGGAAAAGCCTCCACTTAATGGAATGAAAAGATACATTAACTCCATAGAAACTTCTCCCTTGATCCATACATATCTTCGAAACACTTCTATTATATAGAAATAGATTAATTACAATGAGTAGAATGGAGACTATTGAAAACAAGATGACGAGGAGGAACTGATCAAGAACTCCTCGAAACGATCTCTCCTCGAATCTACTCCCGAACCTCCGAATCTCTCTCTTCCTCTCTTAGAAAGTTGAGAAATCACTCACCGTTTTATAATCTTGATTATGATGATAGTGACTTATGGTTACGATAGACCTATTTAAAGTATCCCAATGCCCAAAAGATCTGGACTGTTGATCACGATACAACGATATTAATAAAATGTTATATTACAGCCTTCAGCCCCGACATAGGTGTACATTTTATATATCGGTAGCGGTATACCAACGATATATCAGAAAATGTCCTCATTGAGTCAGAATGATTCTTGAACAAAACTGTGTCAGATTGGTATATCGAAGATATACCAATAGTGGCATACGATGATAAACCTTTGACTTCTATAATATTTTTCTAATGTATTCTGATACGTACTCAAATCGAGCCACCTTTGTCGCCTTCGATCTTCCGAGCTTCTCCGAAACATGGATTATGCTCGTCGTACTCCGGGCTCCATATAGGTTGGGAACCCTGCCCAATACCAACAAATATCCTCATTCTAACGAACGAGCTCGTCATTCCGATGATCCTCCTGCAGTACTCAAAAAAATTTCTTGGCAGAATCTTTGTGAGCATATCCTCTCCACTGTCCTCTATATGAATCTTCTCAAGTGTTGCATTATTTGCCACAAGCACATCTCGTATCAAGTGATATCGAGTTACAATATACTTGGACCGATTATGAAATATCGAGTTCTTCTAAGGTGAATATTACTTTGGCTATTCTTTGCAGAAAGATGTGAATTCAAGAAAATGACACACTCCACTTTAAACACTTCTGAGTCTCTTAAGTTATTGACCGGTTTGACACTCAACTTCAGCTTAAGGTCCTTGAACTTCTCGAACGCTCTATCTTACGATATATGAATACATACTTCGAGAAGTGTCGATGAAAACTTCATCCCGGTCTTAGTGGAGAGATTCTAAAAGTCACGGATATTAGAGTGTACTAACTCCAGATGATCTGTACTTTGGTTCACTAGAAGGAACAGCTTCCTAATAATCTGTGTATGCATACCGAGTTCACATTTTTCCACCTCTTTACCCCCACATTTGGAGATAAACTCTAGATTAGACATCTTTTACAAAACATATATCATAGTCTAGGGTGTCACAACTCAATGATGAAATTACATTCATAAGCAGAACAAACATCAATTCGATACTAAAAGCCTTATTGAAGCATATTTCTTGCCATGTCATCACCATCTGGCCAGCATAGATGTCAATCCTCAAGCTTGTTTCGGACAAGAGACATTTTAAGATCAAGTCCTCAAAAATTACTGGTACGTTCTATACGTACTCTAGTATCAGCGATTTTTTAGAAGTCTATAACTATTGTCCCGATCCCATATCTTAGGCTTGAAACTTATTCGCCATCGAGACCTTCTTTAAAGATAGGCTCGTCCTTGGTGAACAGCTCTTTTTTAGAGCACATGTGGTCAGATGTACCAATGTCCATCCACCAGTCGGCAACCACGCTGGATGACTCAACTTCTGCAATTACAGTAACCAAATTAAGCAATCAAAACAACCAAGTTAAGCTTTGTCTTGTTAATTTGGTTTTGAATTGTATCTGCAATTTTACTTCAAATGGCCCTTCATGCCACGGTTGGAACAAACCCCATCAAGCTTGGGCTTAAATAAAATTGTCTCTATGTTGGATTATTACACTCCTGGAGAATTTGTACACCTATACAGATGAAACCATGCACATATTGGAGCAAAACCTATGCGCTAATCTAGCAAGATCCATGCATATTTCTTTACGCATTATCCGAGCAGACCCATGTACATAGTCTGAAATGAACGCACACGCAAAATATTAACTGAACCCATGCGCATAATCTGCATGTGCTTAATCAAAAATAACCCATGTGTACAATCAAAAAGTATGAAAAAATTATCTTATACTTTCTTCTTTAGCAGGTAATCTTCTAATGGTCTCGGTGTCCACGGTAGCAACGAAATCTTGTTTTAGTGTAGATACAAAAATGTTAAATAAGAAGAGAAACATGATGCTATCGGATATTTTGGAAGTCTGCATTTGCGTTTAAGATTGGGTTCGTGCGAAAGAATAGACTCAACACTTAAGAGATGAACATTAATGAGCTGGACTTTCAGTCTTTTACTTTGAACGATCCTATTGGAGGAGGAGTTGAATAATGAACTGGCCAGAAGGCCGGAGATCTGAAGATCAAATAGTCAATAAAATCAAGTATAAGTTCAGCACTTGTAGCTCATGTAAAAAGGAGCGTAGATATCAGGCAATGCTGGCAGGGTTCGAATCCCCCAACCGTAAGGATGTGTAGGTGTATGTGGACTGTAATAAAAAAAATTGTAAATAAAATCTTTAGTTTCGTTTTTTTCCAGTTTATCAAGAAAAAATGTTATATCAAATTTCTAAATTTAATCAAATTAATTTAAAAAAATGAATTACATTATTTATTTTCTTAAGCCATTTTCATTTTTTGAAAGTTTCTTTTTTAAAAAAGGGGCCAACCCAGAACCTGTCCAAAATCGTTCTGGGACCATCCAGGTCAGGCCCGACCCACTGCATACCAGGCTCTGTTCTGGACTGGATTTGAGTTTAAAAATCTCAGCCCGTTTCCTCCTTGGATTAATTCCGATCCGACCCAGAACCGGTCAATATTGAATCTAGCCCAACCCGACCCGACCTCAAATACACCGTGAGCTTTGCTCATGATAAACACTAAGCTAGTCATGAAATAAGCTTGAAGAAACTGGTCGGTATCCTAAGATTATATATTGGCCGGTCGGCTTTCCGTGACACAAATTTCTAAAAATAATCTCGGCAACCTCCTTCCAGGTTCCCTCGATTAGGAGTGAGCATTATTCGGTTTTGGATTGAAAATCAAACCGAACCGAATAAGAGATTTGGTTTGGTTTGATTTCAGTTTTGAAGATACTAAAAGAATTATTCGATTTTAGGTTTCAGTTTCGGTTTCGATCCAAAATCGAAAACTGAATAAGACTTGTATAATTACGTAAATACCCTTAATTCTATGCATATGTTGTAATTAAAATGTGTATATTTTGAAAACAATAATTCTATTTATGTGTTTTAAAACTAAATATTGGTAATTTAACAAATAGTCTAACATTCGACGCAAATATAACAAATGTGTGTGTAAAAGTTATAACTTTTTATCATTTAATCACGGTTTCAACTTTGGGCACTATCCATTATATAATAGAAATAGTCTAACCGAATAAACTGAATCGTTATTCGACTTAGTTTCGATTTTGACTAATTTCGGTTTTGATTTTATATTTTTAGAATTTTGATTTATTCGATTTTAAGTATTTTGATACCGAATAAACCGAACTCTCACATCTACCCCTAAGCAGGCCTGGATAGATTCTCCATGCACTCTCCATGCACACTTGAAGAAAGTTTGGCAAATGAAATCGTGTGTCATCGTCCACCTACCTTAGGCACATTAATACACCCTAGTCTACATTTACGTGCTTTACACGTATTTTAATTAAAATATCATAAGGTCAGTTGTCGTCTATCCGTTTTTTTCAAGTAACTATTTATGTGTTTGTGCTTTCTTTTTACAATGCCAAGAGATTCGAAATACGATATATTTTTTTTAATTTTCTATTAAGAATAATAGCTTTTAGAAAATGGTAAGGACAGAAAAATTTATTACATTGGAACATGAAGAGTTGTATGGAAAAAAAAACTTGATAGCATGTAAACTTTATTGTTTTGACCATTAAACATAAATGATATACAAGTTGACATAATAATATTATGTTTATAAAATACTTAAGAATATTTTAAGAATTTAAAATTTTATCACCATTTTTTTTTAGTAGAATAGATTAGCAAACCGAACAGCGACTTTGGAATTAATTATTGATGAGCCACCAGCATCTCGTTTTCCAATTTGTCAACTATAACTCGTTTTTGATTTGTCAACTATGTTGGCATCTACCGGATCAATTGGATCTAAATCATAAATAACGACTCAGACTTATTGAGTCCACCAATATAATAATTTTAAATTGAGAAATGACAGAGTTTTGAACAATAAGGATGACTTACAATAGATGACAATTTAATAATAATAATAAAAGACTCGGAGTTGACAATATAAATAACAGTTTTTTAGAGAAATTTTGAAGTGCATTTACTTTTACTCAAATTCAAGATACATTCCATCTGTACCAAATTTTTTACCAAAACTTCTTCCTCACCCCCGTCCCCCCTCCCTCCTCCCGTTGCGCGCCTCTGTCGGCAGCCCACCACCCCCAACCCCAACCCACCGGTTGTGGGCCCCCATCCACCGGCGAGCTAGTACAATCGCTTTGCGAGATGCTGCTCCCGTCGTTCATTCCCGTCAACCGCCTCCCCTTTCAGTTGCGCGTTCCTTGCTGCCTCCATTCTTTCCCGTCGGCGATGGAGAAAGAGGTGGGCTGTCGAAAAAGTGTTTTGGGGAGGAGGGGGGGCTTTGACTGCAGGGAGGGGGACAGCGAAGGCCCAATACCACTTAAGCTAACTTATTCTTTGTATATATATATATATATATATATATATATATATATATATATATATATATATATATATATATATTTTGTAAACTTGTAAAATATTCTGTAAAATAATCAATATTTTTAAAAAAAATTGGTTGGACCCAATATAGATCTACCCATGATTATGATCATTAGATAGAGTCCACTTTGAATTTAGATTAAAAAATAGTGTGTAACCCAAAATATCTCATTTTTTTTAAGAATTCCGTTAGACTTTTTGAAGTGTAGTAGAGAGGTAGACATTTGTAAAAGAAATACTGGAAATTGCTGAGAAACCCAATTTCGGGGTGGGCTTTTATGAAATGCCCACCCGCTGGATAAGTTTTATGAAATACCCAGAATTAAGTATTTTCACGTTAAATATTCAAAGATTCTCTTTTAGATGCCACCCGCTAGAAACTGCTATTTTTATAATACCGAAACTACCCCTCCGCGCGAATTGGTCATCTATATGTATTTGAATTCAAAAAACTCAGATCTGGATTGCGATTTTCATCTTCTTCTTCTTCACGGGAAATCTGAATTCCATTGCTCTCATATTCAGCAGAGATCGCAAAGATCGTTCGTAGTTCGGTGTGTTTTTCTTCAGTCGAACTCAGATCATCGCTCGTCATCATCATCACCATCATCATCATCTTCATCGTGGAGACATTTGAACTCAGATTTTCAATTGTGGAGAGAAGATCTTTCTTCTTCTTTTCCATAAGAATTATCATCGCTTTGAAAGAAGAACGAAACTCTTTATTCCTAAAAAAAACTAAATTATACGTTTTAACACTGGAAAATGACCATTCTCCGTCTTAATTAGGACGGAGAATGGCATTCTTCGTCTTAATTAGGACGGAGAATGCCATTCTCCGTTTTATTTAAGACGGAGAATGCCATTCTCCGTCCTAATTAACACGGAGAATGACATTCTCCGTTTTCGTCTTAATTAGGACGGAGAATGGCATTCTCCGTCTTAATTAGGACGGAGAATGGCATTCTCCGTTTTATTTAAGACGGAGAATGGCATTCTCCATCCTAATTAACACGGAGAATGGCATTCTCCGTATTTCTAACACGGAGAATGGTCATTCTCCTGCGTTTTAACACTAGAATGACCATTCTTCGTGATAAATTACACGGAGAATGGCATTCTCCGTCCTAATTAAGACGGAGAATGGTCATTCTCCGTTTAATTTAGCACGGAGAATGGCCATTCTCCGTCTTAATTAGGACGGAGAATGCCATTTTCCGTTTTATTTAACACGGAGAATGACATTCTCCGTTTCATTTAACACGGAGAATGGCATTCTCCGTGTTCTAACACGGAGAATGGTCATTCTCCTACGTTTTAACACTGGAATGACCATTCTCTGTGTAAATTAAGACGGAGAATGTCATTCTCCGTCCTAATTAAGACGGAGAATGGTCATTCTCCGTGTAAATTAAGACGGAGAATGCCATTCTCCTGCATTTTATGGTTAGCTGAAACTTTGGAGGGCTATAACTTTTGACTGGGAGGTCGAAACGAGGTCCCGTTTGTCGCAAAATGAGTGTATCGTCGAGGAGACTGAAAGTAACAATTTTATTGTTAGACGACCTTTCGAAATTTTAGATTCGCAAAAAAATGATGTTTGGACCTCCGTTTTAGCACTTTTGTCGTTCGTCCCGGTCTTTCCGAAATTTTTCGACGAGTTTTTGAAGATTTTTGAGGAGAAAACCTAGATTCGAAAGTGAGCAGCGTATGGAAGAATATGGAGTATTGAAACGTTTTTTTAAGAGCAGTTTTGTGGGTGTTTCCAATAAATTAAAAGGAAGGGCAAAAGGGTCATTTGGAACCCGCTTTGGATAAGTTTTTCTAATTCTGGACACGCGATGAAAGTTTTTTTAGCGGTGGATTTTACATAAAACTTTTTTAGTTTTTGGACATTTCATAAATCTTCCCAAAGGAATATTACAGCCTACGTCACATGACGGGCCATAGAGTTTGTAAAGTTTACTAAGAATCTTCTAAATTTAATTTCTTCTCTTTTTACATATAGGTGCCTTGAAATATACTATAATTACCAATAAGTCCTTTAAATCTTTTTAAATACCTAAAAGTCCTTTAAATTATCGAATAATGTAGTTATAATATCCCGTATTCATCAGCTAAAACTTAATCTAAGTCTTGAATTAATCATGTAAAAGTATAATATTGCCCTTATTTTCAAGTATACAGCGTTGAGGGTGGGTGGACGACCACCTTGGCAGCAAAGCTCGAGAGTAGGGCTCAAGAGAATAGGAAGGATGAGAAAGAATTGGATAAAATTGTCAAAAAATAATAATTCAGTTAAATTTACAAAATATTTCTTTTTGAATGACTTGACATTACTTAGGGACTCATGACTACAATTTTAGTAATTTGAGAGGCTTTAGAATAATTAATAACATTTAGTAGACTTATGTAAAATAGTGTAGATTTAAAGAACTTATTTTATAAAAACACTTAGGGTGCGTTTGATTGCAAGGTGGAAAATATGTGAAAAAGAAATTAATTCCATGGAATTATTTTCCTAGAAAAAAAATTCCATGGAATTTGAAAAAATTTCCATGGAAAACTTAATTTAGGTGTTTGATTGCCATTATTTTCCACGGAAAATAGTTATTTTTCATGGAAAATAACATTTTCCTATGGGTTGGACAAGTTTCATTTTCCACCATTTTAGATGAAAATATGGAAAATGATAGTTTTTTGGAAAATAATTCCATGGAAAATTTAAACTATCAAACACTACAATTGGTGGAAAATTTGTGATGGAAATATTTTCCATGGAAAAAAAGCCCAATCAAACACAGCCTTAAAGTTACTTGTCTTCCTTCGTTTAGTGCCAGAACCACCTCATTTTATTGCTCACGATTATTGTTCATTTGACGGAATATAGAATTTCTAGTACGAAAACATAGCCAACTAATACCAATATATACTTTTAAGTTATGGGGGATTGTTATTAGCTTTCCAACATGTTTTTTCATAGTCAATAATTATCTTGCATTTCAATTTTTTATTACATATAAAAAAGACGGGATGCTAGCTAGAGTGGAGAACAAATAACATTTTTCTTATTTTTATTTTTATTTTTTTGACATATTTTTATAAGGTCACTTTCAACCACGGTATTAAATTAAAGACTTGAGAGGAAACTAAAATAAAATCTTGAAAGGAATTCAAAGTTAGTTCAAACTTATTAGTCTTATCTTCTCAACTTTGGCTGGTTATACGAGTCATCTTATCGATTTTTCATTTTTACAAATAAGAAGTCCATGAACTTAATCCTTTATAATGAAAACATAAACTAACTAGCATAAACATCTATTATTGTTATTATAATATTTAGCCAATTTTTATGGGATCACTATATCTAGACAATTGAACAACAATCAAAATTGGTAACATATTCTATTGTATTTTATTAATGTACATCGATTAGATTTTTTGCTCTTTCCTTTAAATTCTTTGAAAAAATTGTAATTTCTTTAAAAAAATCGGTGTTCGGAATCGTCAAAAAATATTTTCGAATGTCCCTGAAATAACAGCCCTTCATCTTTTTTTTGACCGTAGAAATTATTCCTTAGCTACGCAATTTCTCGCAAGATTTTGAACTATTTTGTACGGTCCAAAAAGACAGATTCAAGGACTGTATATATATTTTGGAAGAAAATACTTGTTTTACAGACTCCTGATCCGAAGGCTTGCAAACTCGGTTCGAAGACCACACTCATAGACCGAAGACCCGCACCTGCAACCGGCCTGCACTCTTGCTGCCCTCATATTAATTCTTCCACAGAAATTTAAATGTGCTTCTTCTGTTGCTCGAACCTACAACCTATTGGGGGATATTCCTCACTCTAAGTTGATTGGGTTCGAACCAGGGTGGTGAAAAATATTATTCCTTCCATTTAAAATAAATGGTGGGCGTTGAATAACAAGCCTTTGGATTGGACGAAACAGTCCTACAAGCCGTGTGCATGCATACATGCCGAGTTGTAAGTCCTTGGGGATCGAGTCAAAGACCTATCGGTCAAGTTGTAAGTCTTTTGGAGTCAAGTTGAGCCCATTAAGACCGAGTTGTCTGAGTCGGTCCTTCAGAATAACATTTGAAAGAGTTGTATCATGTTTCTGACATATAAGCTGGACGTTGTAGAAGCATGAACATTCATGTGCCCAGAAACCAAGTTTAGGAAGGTGCATCTATATGCGCAGCAAAGGACATGCGCCAGAGACACGTAGCAGAGTTGGCACTTCATAAAAAGAAAAGCAGATAAAAGCGCATGAAAAGAATTTTTTAATGAAAATTTATTACATGGCTTTTATCATTTACATAGAGAGTCTACTACACCCTATTATAAATTCTACGTATAGGCACATCACATATTTTGTCTCAGCACAGGCGTATCTCTTCCTCGTTATGAGTGAATCACTTCCTCGTCACGAGCGAATAACTTCCTCGTCAGAGGCGCATCACTTACTCGTCTCAGTACAGGCGCATCCCCACCCGAAGCAGTTATTAAGTAGTTATTAAGCAGAACTTTGAACTGGATTGGTATATGTATAAGTTGGAACTTGGAAGCCATTTTGTGTTGTATAAGTTGTCAGCCTTGGGTTTTTTTTACTGAATTGTGGTATAAGTATGAAGTTGCCACCTGCCAGCCCTTTTTTTAATATGAACTGGATTTGTGTTGTACAAATTTGTGATGTATAAATTTGTGTTGTATAAGTTGCATGATTGCATCTTGGAACTGGATAATATATGTTGATGTTGTAATTTGTAAGCCATCTTAGTTTTTTTTTTTTGAAATGTAAAGTTTCCAGGAAAGCCCATATTTTCGATATGTTACAAATTTTTGAACAATTTTCTACTTCTGCAGTTATTTTTTGGGTATTTGGGCCGGCCTGTTTACTAAGGCCCAGGAAAGCCCATAAACCGAAATAACCGATTAAACCGAATTGGTAATTTTGGTTCAGTTCAGATCGGGTTGATTTTTTAACGGTTCGGTTCGATTTCAATAGAGTTGGTTCGGTTGGTAAAAAATGCGGTTCGGTCCAACCTAACCGACCGTACCCCGAATATTGTGTTTACAACAACTTGTTGCTCTTTGTTCTCAAGTTCCTTGAATACAATTTTCAATTTTTGTAAGTTATTTTCGAAATAAGATTTTTATATTTATGTTAAAAAATATATGCAAAAATAATAATTACTATAAATTAATATAAAAAAATATAAGTTAGTTTTTGCGACATCAAATTGTGTAGCAGGAAGTATTTTTATATTTGGTTATAATAGCTTTCACGACATCAAATTGTGTAGCAGAAATTGTTTATATAATGAATTTTTTTTTAAAACTAGACTTTTGGCGACATATGTTATGTTGCCAATGTATCACCTTTCTGCGACACGCAAGAGACATGTCGCCAAAAGTTATTTTAAATATAAAATATTATATGTCGCCAAAAGTAGTTACATTCTGCGACATGGGTGATTTCATGTCGCCAAAGACTTTCCCAGACAAGGCTACAACAACGTGTGTGCGATATAGCTAGATATGTCGCAGAAATAATTTTGCGACACAAATCTAACTTTGCGCTACACATTGCTTATGTCGCTGAACATGCATTTTCTTGTAGTGTTTCTCATTATAGTCAATTCAATGCTCCTGTGTAAAAGCTCGAGAAATAAGGTGAGCCTTGTTTCGCTCAATTGATCGATCAGATCGATACTTCACCTTAAAAATCCATTTGCAACTAACAAACGAGACCACATCTAGGAGTAGAATGACATCCCAAGTACCTATCTGCTGAAACTCCTCTTCCATAGCCTCTTACCACTCAGGTACTAAACAATCTTTTGATAAGAACTGGGCTCTCATGTAGTATGAATAATACTAAGTAAAGAATCGAACTGCAGAGAATATGAGACTAATGTAGGAAAAATAAACCTGTCTAGTAGATTGGAACAATCGAGGGTAAAACCAACTTGAAGTCGATGAGTACCTTGGGACTGTCGGAGAGGTTGAGGTGGAGGCGCAGATGGTGGACACTACCAGAATCTGTCGAATTAGCGACGTTCACAAACGTCGCTAAACCCAGTTAAAACGTCGCTAAATTTTTTTAGCGACGTTATATAAACGACAGAAAAAAGCATGTCACTAATCAAAAAAAATGTCGCAAAACGTCGCTACGGAGACGTTAATTAGCGACGTTCTTAACGTCGCTAATTCGCAAAGTTACTTGCGACGTTCTCACGTGGTCGCTACTTAGCGACGGTATTTGCGACGTTAGTGTGTGGTCGTCGTTTAGCGACACTTTAGCGACGTTTTGGCGACGATGTGCTGACATCAGATTCGGTGCCACGTGGTACCACGTCAGCAATTTAGCGACATTTTTTAGCGACATTCACAAACGTCGCTACAATTTAGCGACGCTTATTAACGTCGCTAAAAATGTCGCTAAGTTAAAAATGTATAAAAAAACAGAATCCAGACTGCAAATGGAGCTGAAGCTTGAGCCAAAATACAGAATCCAAAATACAAAATACATAATCCAATCCCTGGATTCGCCGACCCCCTCGGTGGAACACTCAATACCGGCACGCACAATACATTCCAGAATAGACAAAAAATATAAAGAACAAATAACATCCACTACAAAAAAAGTGACCTTTTGGGACGACATTATTTGATACACAATTTTTATGAGTCCTAAATAATATTATTTGGGACACAAAATAATATCATTTAGGACGCATTGTTTTTCGACCCTGATAATATTTACTTATTTTGGACTGAACTTTCTGTCCGTCCCAAATAGAATTTCAGCCTGTCCCAAATAGTTTGGCGGGAAATGAAAAAACACCCGGATAATTTTTTGGTCAAATTTTGAATTTAGGATTAACTATTGGATTATAAGTCAATATTTGGATTTTAGTTTAGTATTTTACTTGGCATAAATTATAATACAAATATTATAGTTAATTTATTATTTAATTATTGGTTGGTTGTATTTATTTATTTTTTTGAAATCACACGCACACACACAATTGGGGGGATCGAACCTTGCCGGCCCCTCCGGATGTTCGCTCTCATACCACTAGGCTAGAGAGCTCGGACAATTGGTTGTATTTATTCACTACACCAAAAAAGGACAATTTGCGACAGTTAGAGTTGTCTAACAATGACGTAATAGAACTGTCGTTTCATTTCGACAGATTAAAATCGTTGTTTAACATCAGCATCCATTTGAACAAAATAGTAAATTTAAAGTTGACGACTAAAACAGTCGTTTAACATCATAATTTCGTTAAAAATTTAGATTCCCTCCTCCTTGAAAATTTTGGCTCAATAATTTTTACCAAAATCACGCGCCCATCTACTGAAACCCTTTTCTTTAAACCCCCAAACCTGAGTTCTTCCCCTTTCTTAATTTCTCTCTCCTCATTCCCATGCATCCGCCACCACCACCCTCACCGACGCCATCGCCACTCCCACAACACCATCTCGAGGCCGACCTCCTTCTCCATCAAGCCGCCTACTTCTCCATCACCACCATCTTGAGGTTGGCCTCCTTCTCCATAACCACTACTCATTTCGAATTAAAAATTAGGGTTATGGTTTTGATTTGTGTGTTCTTCGTTTAGATGGCGCTGCACTCATTCTCTGTAATCGGTAAGCACATGCACTCTCTTCCTTATTATTTCTTGCTATTATGGTTCTATTTTGCTTCAGCCTCGTTATAGTGATGATATTTACTGATTTCCTTCGTCAAAAAATAATCCAACATTTCTCCCCCAAAATGTGAGTTTTAGATGGGAAACATTTATCTTAATGGCTAATTTTATGGACCTGTAACATCAAAAATGATAGATTTAACAGAAAATAGGGTTTATACCGATCCCATCGAGCCCTTTATGTTGGAGAGACACATGTGTGATACGGTACGGTATGGACAATCGTCACAGACACAGACTCGACACAAATTTTTGGTGCGGCATAGCCTATTTTGGGAGTGGTGCTTCCTAGGTGTAGACTTTCCAGAAAGATTTTTTCATTCGAAAAACAAGTCTGTGTTCTTCTCTCTTCTGTAGCCTTTACTAGATGTTTTTCAACCCCAATATTTGTATATTTTTGGTGCTTACTTTTCATCTGTAGTTGTTTGAGTAAGTTGACCGTAAAAAACTAGCTTGAACGAAGAAGGATAGGACATTGCACCAGTTAGAATTTTTAATAATTAAATTCTCTATGTGAAGCTTACTAGATTTCTCTATGTGAAGCTTACTAGATTTCATATTTGAAGGTACTAGGACTCTACCCGCATCCTCCGGATATAAGCAACAATACTTTTCGCCACCAAAAGAATTTAGAGTAAGGATTTTGTTGTTATCTTTGGATACATGACTGAGAGACAACTAGAGTTATATGTCACAGTACACTTTCTTCTACTGAATTTGATGTCAGCATATACTGGCATCGTCTCCAGGAATTTTCTTGGAAATGAAAACATCATTATCTATTCCTTAAAAATGATAACATAAAGAAAACCCACTTTGGTGATGTTGAAATGTAAAATAAAACAGTCTAACCTACACAGATAAGTAGCCACGTAGAACCTTTTACATGATTTACTAGAAGGATTTCTAATTATACTATTACTTAATAGCACCTATGGTATATATTTATCTCCTCCATTTGAAGTTTCCCTCTGTTTTTTGTTCGGCCTGTTCCAGTGTTGGAATGATCATATACTGATGTTCAATTGCCAATCATTCTTCAAAGGATTCTCAATTGTTCTAAAGTAATTTCTGGTGTAGTTTATGTCCATGGAGGATTTTGAACCCCTGCAATCTGATCGTAGATTCTCAAAATAGACATCATAACATTCACTTGCGCACTTGTACTGCTGTCATAGTGTTTGCACTTTGCATTTGTTCGTGAAATGACTTCATAAATATGATAAACCTGTTCTTTTCTTAGATTTGCAGTATACTCCTGCTATTGTTATATAGGGCATAGGTTGTGTATTTGCTGAGGTATTAGCTAATTGTAGATTATAACTAATTGTTAGTAGTATATAACAAATCCTAATTATAGACTATAGGGGAATTTTATAAAACTTTTTTATAAATTTTTTGCATGTTCGATTATTAATTTGTGTCGTCTACTAAGGTTAAATGTCTGTAAACCTTAATTCCTGCAGTTGATTATTAATTTGGGTTGGTCAAGAAGAAGAATGTTGGAAGAAGAAGAAGAGGAAGTGGTGTCAGAGGAAGTAGCAGGAAGTGATCATGAGGTGCAGGTGACATGGGAAGGCTTCCTTCCGAGGGGGTCACCGAGGGTGCTGGTGGTGGAGGGAGATGACTCCACAAGGCAGATCATAGCTGCCCTCCTCAAGAAATGCAATTATAAAGGTCTGCCAATTATATTGTTAATTAGGACTCTATTATATATCATTGGCAAATTATAACAAGTTTAATTCCTTAGTTATGATCATATTTATATATACTTCTTGAGGTTTTATTTATTTTCCTGATGATTGTTATTGCTTCATGTTTTTGTTTTTGTTTTTGTTAGTAGCTATCAAAGGCTTAATTTACTGTCTAGATCTGTCCATCTTTTATTAAGAATAGTACACATGCATGTGTGTATTAATTGTACAAAAATATGTCACTCCTGATGTTGTAGCTGTCAAAGGTTTTAGTAAGCAGTAGAGAAGTAATTATTCAAGATCATGGGATGCTTTGAAAAAAACTATGTATATGAGCTGTACTAATTTACAAATTTATTGGCATGGAAATTAATTAGAGCTCGGTACAGTTAGTTATTGCCCAATTGAGGAGGGTGGTTCTCTAAGTGTGGGGATGCCCAGATACTAAATCAGGAATTTATAGGAGTGTGAGTAGTTAAAATAGCTTATATAATTCTTCCTAGGAAGTGATTCGATTCCGCGCATAATTAGTAATTTGAACAACAAATGTTCTCAAAGATCGATAGCCAAGGGAAGCAAAATTGGATGAACCTCATGGATACTTCTATATGAAATGTTTTCAATTTGTACATATTGATTAAATTGATGTGCTATCTATAGTATCCCTTGCCTTCTGATTAATCATCGGGTTGGTATATATATATATATATATATATATATATATATATATATATATATATATATATATATATATATATATATATATATAATTTTGCCATTTTTAACATTTTCGTCTTCTGCGATTATGAACAGTTGCCGCTGTATCTGATGGCTTGAAGGCATGGGAGATACTGAAGCAAAACCCGCAGGGCATCGACTTAGTTCTGACATAGGTGGAGCTGCCGTCGATCTCTGGGTTTGGCCTCCTTACCATGATAATGGACCATGAGACCTGCAAGAACATCCCTGTCATAAGTAAGACAACTACGCAATTGCCAAATTATTTCTAGATAACTACGCAACAAGCTATAAAAGTTTATGTTCTATAATGCAGTGATGTCTTCCCATGATTCAATCACCATGGTTTACAAATGCATGCTGAAAGGCGCGGCAGATTTTCTAGTTAAGCCTATCCGGAGGAACGAGTTGAGAAACTTGTGGCAGCATGTTTGGAGAAGACACTCTGTAAGTACCATCTGGTCTTGTATATTAGTTAAAATCGCATACGCCTTCGAGTACTTAGTTGGTGTACTTTAGTTAAAGACTCGCACTCTCATTTGTTTTGACAGTTCATGACTGATAGCCGCCATGCTGGTACAAGTTTTCATCAAGACGGAAACCTTGGAAAGCGAAAACATGAATATATGTCTGAAAAGGAAGAGGATTTAAGTGGATATGCCCCTTCGAAGAATAACAAGTGCAGTGAGAAAGGGAGTGATGCCGAAGTAAGTGTCTCCTCCTGTTAGTTGTTTGTCTCTATGATAATGAAGTAGCTTATAGTTTCAGTTATCAATGAAAATGGGTCTATTATTCACCATTTCAGTAACTTTGGTTGGTCTTTAGAATGTTTCTGATGAGACAAATTACTTTTCTTTTTTTTATCATCATTTCTATAAGAGGTATAATAATGTATTAGACTCGACCTGAATACACGCGTAAATGTAGAAGAAAAACCATAAAAGGCATTATACATTATGTGTAGCCCATAAATACTGAAATAGGTGCAAGTAGCCATGTTCACCCTGAATTACCAACTGTTGCGTAAACAAACAGACACTATCTACATTTTTTGATATAGTATCATAGTATGGCACATTCCGACCCCAGAAATTTGGGACAAAGGCTTTGTTGTCGTAGTTGTAGTAATGCACCTTGTTTCTTCTGCCGCGTGCCTCCATTCATTGTTTTTTACTGGCATAGTCTATCACCTTATAACATCCAGGCCTTTTACTCTTTAACCGGATGATCTGGAAATCCTACGACATGCATATTGAAATTTGATGCACACTGTATTAGTACTTGACCAATTAGCTAGATCTTTCTAATTTCCTCCATCTATTTAAATGATATACGAAGAAAGTTATTCTTTCTAGAAGACTGCTCTCCCTCCACCACCAGCACCCTCGGTGACCCCCTCGGAAGGAAGCCTTCCCATGTCACCTGCACCTCATGATCACTTCCTGCTACTTCCTCTGACACCACTTCCTCTTCTTCTTCTTCCAACATTCTTCTTCTTGACCAACCCAAATTAATAATCACAGTACATGGAATTCCTACAGTTGATGGTCATATTCCGATCTTACTGCTAATTCACTGCGGTTGACTATGGATGTAATTTTGGGAAAGTTGGAACTTGGAATCGATTACATAAGGAGTAGGTATTGGACTCATACATACAGGGTGATAGGCGTAGTAGTATATGTTATTACTAACCTATGCAGTAAGGCTACTATTTTTACAAAATTATATACGAAAAATCATCCATTTGCAGTTAACTATATGTTATAAGAATAGGGAACTCCAAATTATGCAAATGCTTGACCATGCTAATGTTGTTCAGCTGAAACACTATTTCATTTCGACCACTGAGAAAGATGAGCTATACTTGAATCTTGTACTTGAATACGTTCCAGAGACTCTCTATCGCGTTACAAAATACTACAGCCGAATGAACGAACACATGCCTCTAATTTATGTCCAACTGTATACATACCAGGCGCACGAGGCATTAGTGCAAAATGTTTTGTTGTGTATGTTTCTACTCTAATGTCGTTATGCAACTGTATCACTTTGCTAATCTGTTCTTATTTCTATGGTATAGATATGCCGTGCTCTTGCTTATCTTCATGGCGTTGTAGGGGTGTGTGTCACCGTGATATAAAGCCACAAAATTTGTTGGTGAGATATTGTCTCACATTCTCTCTCTTGGTGGTTATGCCAATTAACATATTAAAGCACATCATCATCCCAGCCTTCTTCCATCATAATAGGGTCAGGTATGGAGCATGAGATAGCTCCATTCAAGAATTAGCATTTTTTTAAGAATGGCTGTCAGCTTGATGCTGATGGACCTGTAGCTACTGTAAGCAGTTTTTATTGGTTGTTTTCGTGCTGCTGGCAGCTAGCTGCTGCACAAGTGAAAGAAGGGAAGAAAAAGTGGAGGAGAGAAGAAGAAAAAGTTTGGGCACATATTATTACTTTTTTTCTTAGCAAAGGGGTAACTTTTATTGGAAGGAAACTTTTCCAAGAAGGAGCACAAGAAAAAAATAGTGCAAAATTTAGTATATAGTGATAGTAACCCCTTAGAGCTATAGAGCTGAATAAGAGTCGAGCTCGGTGAGAAGATTTTGCAGCAGAAATAAGAAGTTGAATTTGATCTTCTTAGCATTAAATTTTGGATGTGTGGTTTTATTGTTGAACACCAAGTCATTTTGTGCAAAGTGGAAAACTATGCAGCCAATGTATTTTTGATGTTTAGTATTTTTGATCTATAGAGCTGAATAAGAGTCTAGTATTTTTGATGTTTAAAGTGGAAAACTATGTTGCATATGTTTCCTGGAGAAAGTGGTGTTGATCAGCTAGTGGAGATTATCAAGGTTTTATGTCTCGCGCATCAAGATATTGCATATCCTTTGTCTTTCTTTTTTTTGGTTCAGAAGTTGAACCCATTCTCAACTTTTCTGCTGTTATTCAAGGTTTTAGGTACCCCAACACGGGAAGAGATTAAGTGCATGAATCCAAATTACACAGAGTTCAGGTTCCCTCAGATCAAAGCTCATCCTTGGCACAAAGTAAGTGAATGTATCATGTGAACAATAAACACATATGTTTGGATGATTAACTGAGCAAATTTAACATCATCAGATATTCCAAAAGCGGATGCCTCCTGAGGCAGTCGATCTTGTATCTAGGCTACTTCAGTACTCTCCAAATTTGCGTTGCACAGCTGTAAGAAAATTTGTTTTTTTACTTCTTGCAAGGGAAACTCAATTGTTCTTAGATCATAATGGATTTATTTTCAAACATCTGCAATATCTTGTTTTTCTCTGATCGGAATGATCGTCACCTACTGACACTTACATTTGATGTTTATGCATGTAACTTCGATAAACGTAGATTATTATTCTAATTGTGTGATTTTTCCTAGTGGATTAGGTTCTTATTCACTTGCAACAGTGAAGTTGACTATATGTTAACCACAACATCTTTATTGAAGATGTACATGACATTAGGGTGAACCAGGACTCGTCTAGATCTTGTATAGGTGAACCAAAAAAATCATATCCATTGTTTGTAACATTAAGGATTTTGAACTAAACACCAAATGATTGCTATTTTTGGTTCAAAATTGCTATTTCATTTGGTGTCAGAACCAAACACCAAATGATTGTTTGTAACATTCAGGATTTCACACCAAGCTATTTTTTTTCTCAACTCAAGATTGCCTATATTACAGATATGGTTAAATTTATGCGACAATCAAATCATAAATCTCTCGTTGTTTCTTCTGGAGTGATGTAGAAAACACGAAAGCATCCAACATCCAAACTTACTTTCCTGCATTGCTTTAACAGCAGAAGACAAAAGATGTAGGGATGCTTGTTTAGTAGTTTAGGTCCCTGGAGATCCTGCTAGTACCAACTCCTTGAGTGTAGGTTATATGGTCGAAAACCTCTCTGTAGCCTGCACAAGATAATAAAGTCCCAGATAAGCCGATCTTAAATTCTATGCGATGGGCACTTGAATCTTTTATTCCCATGAAGAACTTTGCCCTTATTTCTTTGTTTCCACAGGACTTGGCATTTGTTGTGGATGGTGTTGCTTTAGAAATTGTTCTGAAGAGATATAAGGAGGCTTTCACTGAATTGGCGATTCTCTCGAGGACAGCCATCTGCTGTCGTGTAACTCCTTCACAGAAGGCTGCTCCAAAGAAGGCTGCAGATGGTGCGTTTGATATGCACTTGCGGCTATCGACGTGATGTAAACTTTCATTTTGTAAACAATGGAATATGAATTTTATGTTATGGGAGAAAGATTCGACGTGATGTAAACTTTTGTTTTATTTTGTAAACAGTTGGATATGACTTTTAAATGTTTTATAAAAATTTCTTGTCTTAATGTTGCAGCTACCATAATGCATTTGCGATTAAATAGTTCTGTGTGATTTTTGTTCTATATAAAATTTAATTGTATATTTCATATACAAATAGGAGGAGGATTAAGTTTTTGGGACGTATTTTTTGGGACAGATTTATAAACTGTCCTGCAGAATTTGTAATTTTGAAACCTTTTGGGACGGGAGTTTAACAGTCCTTTATAAGTATTTGGGACGGCAAATATCCGTCATTTAACTTTTTGCCACGCCACCCTAATAAGACCACCCATTGCCGTCCTAAAGACCGTCCCAAATAGTAGTTGGGACGGTAAACCTATTTATTATGACGTTTTTTTATTGTCCCAAAAGGTCACTTTTTTGTAGTGATCCTCAACGAATAATATCCTCAACGAACAAAGTCAATAATATCCTCAACGAACAAAGTCAATATCCTCAAATACGCACAAAGCCAATATCCTCAACGAACAAAGTTAATATCCCAAATACGTACAAAGTAAAAAATATAAAGTACAAAGTCCGAAAATGCAAAAATAACTAAAACGACGACCCGGAGTTGGAGCTGGAGCCAGAGCTGGAGGAGGAGCGCCACAAGATAACTGTCGTCGCAACGCCAGGATCGTCTATCCTCCGGTGACAATAGGTGGACGAGCATGTCCTCCCGTGCACTATCGGATGTAGCGATTCTCCCGGCGTACTAGCAGACGGTCGCTCCGTAGCCATCTCCTCGAACTGCTGCATCTGCTCAACCACTGCGTAGCCTCCTGCGTAGCATGGGCCATCTGTCGCAGCGCCTCAGTCGTCTCCTCAAGCCTCTCAAAGCGTGAGATGAACGCAGAATCATCTGTATGCGGCTGTGGATGCGACTGCGATGCCACCATCCTCTGTAGCATCTCGTCATGCAGAGCTGTAATTTGTGCATCGATACTCTGCTGGTGGAGGAGAGGCTCCTCAGTCTGCGGGGCCGAGCACACTAGTGGCGGTCGTAGAGGCCTGTGATGCAATGTAGGCACCATAGGAGCCCGTACCATAGTACGTACCCCTACGCATGCCACCAACGACCCTCATCCACAGCTCGTCATCTGACTGAGCTACGGTGACCGGGGGCTGCTGGAAAGTGCTAGCACCAGCTCCCTCTGACCGTGTCGGCCCGACCTCCCTAAGCCTCAAAAACTCGGCCTAGAAATAACATCTATATGAATTCTCTACGTAACTAAAAATTAATATTAATGAACTAGCATTAAGTAAAACTTCAAAAACTCGGCCTAGAAATAACATCTATATGAATTCTCTATGTAACTAAAAATTAATATTAATGAACTAGCATTAAGTAAAACTTACGTAGGTGTCCCGGGCCTTGTCGTCAACGAACCGCTCCCCCTTCGTGTGCGTGGCGAGGAACAAGGTCACCATATTCGGGTCCTCCTCGATTCAACCTGTTACAAAATTATATGATTTGTCAGTTAAATTGAAAGAAATATATTAGGGTATACGGCGAGATACGTACCATATGAGTGAAGAAATTCATGATGGACCGTGACCCACCACACTACTGCGACCCCGCCTGTCGTGCTCTTTTAGACTTTGCGGACTTCTTCTTGTAGGTTTCCTCTTCGAATCTCCTCATCATTGCCACCCAGTCGGCGGCAGAGATCCAATCCTGAATAGGCTCTCCCCGGCGCTCGCGATCCTTTTGGTCGATGATCGCGTCCCTAATGAGCTTGCTGGCGATGCTGGAAAAAAATAGACACGACAGCAACGGCGCGGTGGGAGGAGGGAAGAAGTAAGTCCGCTGAAAAAATCATAGAAGTACATAAGTTATAACATAATACAACTAAATGTTAAAAGAAAATAAACTTTTACGTACCGAGATGTGCTCAAACCAGAAGGCCTTCTTGTCGGCCGGGACATCCCTCCAGTTGATCCAGGGTCCCCCGTAGTTCTGTCGCAGGAATGTACCCAGCGACCGGTGTACGGAGGAGGGATAATACCTGTAAAATGGAAATTAAAATTTATTAAACAAGTTTATAATAATTTAAACAAATTAAATGCAACAATTTTATTTACCGACTGGTCCGAGTACAGGCCCAAATCTCCAACCTCAGATCCTCCTCCGGGCGACACGAAGGATCTGTCTCAAATAGAGCTGCAGCCTATCCCTACCCCCCTGCTCCTGCCCACAGCCTGCCCCTCGCCTCGCCCTCGGTGTGGGTCTCGCCATCGCCCTCTCCCTCGGCATGGGCCTCGGCCTCGGCCTGCTCATCAGTGGGGTCGGCCTCTGAAATACTCGACGGTACTGGCTGCGTAGATGAAGAAGGCCCTAGCCTGGAACTGCTAGAGCCGGGTATGGAGACACTGTCGGCGACTACACTACCAAAATACAGTAAATTAGCGACGGCACATTAGCGACGGACAATTTCTTCGGCGTTAGCGACGAATTTAGACAAATAGCCGACGGAGTAGTACCGACAAGCCGATACAATTTTTATTTTATTTTAAGGGGGAGAAAAGGTCGCTCATCCATCGCTAGGGCGTCGGAGATATAACGGATAAGTAGCCTTCGCCATGCAGTCGATTATTTGGCGGGAATTGTTGAGGGAAATGGCGGAACAATTCTTCGACTACGTAGCGACGGATATTCCGTCGCAAGTATCAAAAATAGCAACGGCCTAGGGACGGATACAAACTGTCGCTGGTCCGTCGCGAAATAAAGGGCCCAGACTTAAATTGAAATGACGGGAGAAACTTTTCATTCCCCCAAATTTCATTCTCTCTCCTCTCTCTCTCTCTCTCTCTCTCTCCAGCAGTCGACGACCTCACTCTCTCTCTCTCTCTCTCCCACGGCGGTGATCGGCGACCTCTCCTCTCTCTCTCCAAAGGTATTCTCTCTCTCTCGGTGGTCGTGGGTTTTGTGGGCTGCCGGGGGCGTCTTGGGTTACGGGGGCGGCGGAGACTGCGGAGGTGGCACACGCGTGGCAGCGCGGGGTTGCGCGGCGCGCGCGGGGCTGCGGTTGGCGGCGGGGGCAGCGCGCTCCGGGGCAGCGGGGGGCGACGGGGGTGGCGCGCGCGGGGCTGGGGGGCGGCGGGGGGTGGAGGGCGACGGGGGGTGGGAGAGTGCTGGCCGCGCGAGGCTGCCGGCGGCAAGCTCCGGGGCAGCGTGGGCGGCGGGGGCAGTGCGCTCCGGGACAGCGGGGGGCACGGGGCACCGCGGATACAAATACAATGAGTAGTATCGGCGATTTGACAAACCCTAGTTTAAGAAATAGGATATCGACGATATTGGTAGTATCGGCAGTTTCGGATCGGTAACCCAATACCTTATTATGCTTTTACAACCTTATTATGCTTTCAACCAAGGTTCACAATATTGGTAACCCAATACCTTACCCTAATATGTTAAACCCAATACCTTAGCCTACAATAGTCCCTGCAGGGGGGATGCGGGTGGTTGGGGAATGAGTGGGGGTGGCTGGGGGGGTAGGGCAGGGGGGACGAGGACGGCTAGAGGAGGGTTCGGGTTAGGGACATATAGTCCCTGCAGCCATTCAACTGGCAGGAAGAAACTATGGTACGACATGGTGATCAGGACGTAGTCCCTGCAGCCATTCGACTGGCGAGGCAGAAACTATGTAGCTGTAGATAAAGTTGACTGTCCTCCGACCCTCATCGCTCGGCAATGATGATATGACAACCTATCACTATATCTTATATAGTAGTAGATGATGTCTTAGTATTACATTATGTGAGTTCATCTTGATTCTGTTACATTATTCAGATACTAGATACGAAACATATACTACACCATATATACAGAACATAGATGATTCACACTAATGTATGCTAGAATAAATTTTGGGTTGTGTTCTGAGCCATCCGTTCTCACACTTAAAACACATAGAAATTAGTAGTGTGAGAGCGTCGGAGAGAGTGAGAGCGCCGGAGGGGGGGAGGAGAGAGTGAGAGAGTAAAATGGTACGACATGGTGAAGTAGTACTGTATTTTGGCTCCAGCTCCAGCTATTTGCATTAATCTACAGTACAACATGGTGATCAAGACATAGTTCCTGCAGCTATTCGACTGGCGAGGCAGAAACTACGTAGCCGTAGATAAAGTTGACTGTCCTCCGACCCTCATCCCTCGGTAATGATGATACGACAACCTATACTATATCTTATATAATTGTAGATGATGTCTTAGTATTATATTATGTGAGTTCATCTTGATTCTGTTACATTCTTCAGATACTAGATACGATAAGAACATATACTATACCATATGTACAGAACATAGATGATTCACACTAATGTATGCTAAATGAATCTTGGGTTGTGTTATGAGCCATCTGTTATCACACTTCACAAAAAATCAAATTTTCTGTACTTTATCTGCTTTCAAAAATGTACTCAAATTACATGATGGTTCCTTTAGTTAGCTTGCTTATGCTACAATTATATTATTTGTGAATATCGATCTTACGAGATGGCACCCATGACCCGAGGAGCGGTACGTCGTTTGAGGGAAACAGTGAATGCTGAGGTGGCTCCTCCTACTGTTAAGGAGGAAGTGGCACCGGTAGCTAGTGAGACCGGAGTTCTATTCATCCAGCACCGGTAGCTAGTGAGATCGGGAGTTCTATTCATGCAGCACTTGCAAGGGACTACATCTCTCCTCATACCGTCGATCCCACTTATCGAGGTGGTTGCGTGATCGTATCAATGAGCGTTTACGTGAGCTGCGTGGTTCTTATTAGCTATTAGTACTTATTTGTATTGGACTATTTGTATTAGGTTGTTTTTGTATTAAACTATTTGTATTAGACTACATATATGAATTAGTACTGTGTCAATCTCTGGATTGTATTGGACTACGACATGGTGAGCAGGATATAGTCCCTACAGCCATTCGACTGGCGAGGCAAAAACTATGTAGCCGTAGATGAAGTTGACTGTCCTCCGACCCTCATCCTTCGGCAATGATGATACGACAACCAACTAGAGAGGATACTCTGAGAGATCCATCTGAGTATGACGTATACTCTGAGAGATCACCTTTACAAGAATGATATCAGTAGTGGGATTGAGTGTTGGAGGAGATATTATCAGAGTATACGTCCTACTCAGATGGGTCTCTCACCATTACTATTTTTTTTGACAGCATGGTGGATGTGCTCTGTCAACAGATTCTTGCTCCGAGCCAAATTTGCTCCGGAGCTCAAGTGGACATCCTCAGTGTAGAGCTCGAGTGAGAGGTTCCTGACAGCATGGTGGTCTCCTTTGTCAAAGTATCCATGCTTGTCCCACATTGGTTGTGGGATGAGCACGGATACTTTGACAAAGGAGACCACTATGCTGTCAGAAACCTCTCACTCGAGCTCTACACGAAGGATGTTCACTTGAGCACTAGGGCAAAGTTTTGGCTCAGAGCAAGAATCTGTTGAAGGAACACATCCACCATGCTATCAGAAAAAAATGTAACGGTGAGAGACCCATCTGAGTAGGACGTATACTCTGATAATATCTCCTCCAACACTCAATCCCACTACTGATATCATTCTTGTAAAGGTGATCTCTCAGAGTATACGTCCTACTTAGATGGATCTCTCAGAGTATCCTCTCCGGTTGGGTTGTGTTCTGAGCCATCCGCTCTCACACTTAAAACACATATGAATTAGAAATGTGTTTTGTATTTTCGGCGAACCCAGGGATTGGATTTGTATTTTGTATTTTGGTTTCTGTATTTTGGCTCCAGCTCCATTTACATTAATCTACGGTACGACATGGTGATCAGGACATAGTCCCTGCAACCATTCGACTGGCGAGGCAGAATCTATGTAGCCGTAGATAAAGTTGACTATCCTCCGACCCTCATCCCTCGGCAATGATGATACGACAACCTATTACTATATCTTATATAGTAGATGATGTTTTAGTATTACATTATGTGAGTTCATCTTGATTCTGTTATATCCTTCAGATACTAGATACGATAAGAACATACTACACCATATGTACAGAACATAGATGATTCACACTAATGTATGCAAATAAATTTTGGGTTGTATTCTGAGCCATCCGTTCTCACACTTGGAGATAAATCGAATTTTTGCTATTTTATCTGACGCACAAATATCGCTCGAGTGAGCCAAAGGCATGTAGCCACTTCCCCCTCCCCCACGCCGTACCTAGTGGAGGAGTATATTCGTCGGTCGCAGCAGAGATTACCACCACCGGGCAATCGAACTCCTCCTCCTCCTTAAAGTATTATAATTAAGAAATTTTGGAATATTTGTGGGAATTTTGGAATATTTGTGCTATGATCGGATTATAACGACGGATATTAGGTTACTCTTTAGGATAATTGATGTCTATTTTATATTAAAGAGTTGGGAGGATTATGTCAAAACACACGGCTTAGAAAATTATGACATGTTAGGAGGATTATGTCAAAACACACGGCTTATAAAATTATGACATGTTAGTTTTCCGACACCGCGGTAACATGGTTGTCACATTAAGGGTCTTTGACAAGGTGACATGTTGTGAAAAGATATATCCTTATAGTTCTCCTACGGATGTTGAAGAAAACCTCTGTACTTCCTCCGGGTCATGCCGCCGGCTGTGCTGCTTCCCCTCCTCTTCCTGCCCACTTCTTCTCCTCCGACTCTACACTTGAGGTGGATATCATATGTGGCTGAGAGAGTCAAATAAGAAGAAGGAAAGTAGGGAGGAGCAGATGGGTCCAGAGCCAAGGTGGAGAGGAGAAGGAAGATGCTTGATAAACGGAGGAATTAATGGATGGAAGAGAACTAGAAAGCACTGATCCTTCCTGTTGTGAGAACTGTGAAGAGTAAGAAAGGAGAGGGGGGTCTTTAATTTTTGCGTTCATCATCATTAGAGGGAGCAGCACTGGAAAAGTTGTGACGTTGATAGCATGAGAGAGGGAGAGGGTGAATGGAGGGAGGGAAGTGGCTGCATGCCTTTGGCTCACTCGAGTGGTATTTGTGCATCATCTGGTGGCGCTCCTCCAGCTTCGGGTCCAGCTCCAGGGGATCAGTAGTTTCGTTTTTGCATTTTTGGACTGTACTATATTTTTGACTTTGTACGTATTTGGGTATTCAGTTTTTTCGTTGAGGATACTGAGTTTGTACGTATTTGCACGATATTGATTTGTTTGTTGAGGATATTATATGTTGACATTGTTCGTTGCGGATAGTATTTTTTGTTTATATTTTTTGTATATTCTGGAATGTATTGTGCGTGCCGGTGTTGAGTGTTCCACCGAGGGGGTCGGCGAACCCAGGGATTGAATTCTGTATTTTGTATTCTAGATTATGTATTTTTGGCTCCAGCTCCAGCTCCAGCTCCATTTGTATTAATCTAGGGTACGACATGGTGATCAGGACATGGTCCCTACAGCCATTCGACTGGCGAGGCAGAAACTATATAGCCGTAGATAAAGTTGACTGTCCTCCGACCCTCCCTCGGCAATGATGATACGACAACCTATCACTATATCTTATATAGTAGTATGATGTTTTAGTATTACATTATGTGAGTTCATCTTGATTCTGTTATATCCTTCAGATACTAGATACGATAAGAACATATACTACACCATATGTACAGAACATAGATGATTCATACTAATGTATGCTAGAATAAATTTTGAGCTGTGTTCTGAGCCATCCGTTCTCATACTTAAAACACGTAGGAATTAGTAGTGTGAGAGCGCCGGAGAGAGTGAGAGCGCCGGAGGGGGGAGGAGAGAGAGTGAGAAGTAATGGTACGACATGGTGAATTAGTACTGTATTTTGGCTCCAGCTCCAGCTCCAGCTCCATTTGTATTAATCTACGGTACGACATGGTGATCAGGACATAGTCCCTGCAGCCATTCGACTGGCGAGGCAGAAACTATGTAACCGTAGATAAAGTTGACTGTCCTTCGACCCTCATCCCTCGGCAATGATGATACGACAACCTATCACTATATCTTATATAGTAGTAGATGATGTTTTAGTATTACATTATGTGAGTTCATCTTGATTCTGTTATATCCATCAGATACTAGATACGATAAGAACATATACTACACCATATGTACAGAACATAGATGATTCACACTAACGTATGCTAGAATGAATTTTGGGTTGTGTTCTGAGCCATTCGTTCTCACACTTGGATAAATCAATTTTTGCTATTTTATCTGACGCACAAATACCGCTCGAGTGAGCCAAAGGCATGCAGCCACTTCCCTCCCTCCACCGCGTACCTAGTGGAGGAGTATATTCGTCGGTCGTAGCAGGGATTACCACCACCGGTTCAGGATAATTGAGGTCTATTTTATATTAATTTGGTTTGGTCTATATGATTTTTGGATAATTGGTGTACATTAATTCGTATGTGCATATTTGGTCTATGTGATTCTTGGATAATTGGTGTGCATTATATATTTGGTCTATGTGTTGTTGGATAATTGGTGTGCATTATATATTGGTTTGGTTTATGCATATTTTTGTGAACAGGGTAAGTTCTGCAATTTTTTTTCAAAAAATCTCATTTAGCGACGGACTAGTGACCGGTTAGCGACGGATATTTTCAGTTTCTGACTACTTTTTGATGGAATTTATGTCGCTAACTGGAGATTTGAAACTGTTTTCAGGTAGCGACGAGTGGTCGACGGAATATCCGTCGGCAACATTCTGGTGGTATATAGTTCGACAGAATAGCGACGGAAAATCCGTCGACAAGGTTCTGGAAAAGCTTGACATTTTCAGAACATTAGCGACGGATAATCAGCCACAAATCAGTCACTGTCTCGACGGTGTCGCGACGAAAAATCCGTCGCCAAGGTTCTAGAAATGTCAAGCATTTCCAGAACATGGTCGACGGATAATCTATTAGTATTCCGTCGCTAATCCGTCATTTGTTAGCGACGACGATCGACGACTAGCGACGGAACGATACCCTCTGATACACTTTTACGACTGTTTACAGACGGACTATCCGTCGCTAGCGTCTACACAGTTAAGTATTTAATACTTGAAATGGACGAAAGCTCGTCGAAAGTCGTCGCTAATGCATCGTATTGTGAAGACGAAAAGCCGTCGCTATTCCGTCTCTCTTTGACTACTTAGCGACGGATCATTATTAGCGACGAGTTGATTGCCGACGGATTATTTTGGCCAAGATCCGTCAGTGATCGGTCGCTAATATGATTGCCGACGGATGTGCGATGGATGTGGCCGTCGCTAAATGGACATATTTTGGTAGTGCTAGACCACTAGTGTATACTGGAGTGCGGGGGGATGAGGAGTCGGTAGGAGTGGTAGATGGAGACTGTCGGCCTCGTCGACTCCCACCAGCACCGGAACCAAAGGATCCATGTCGAGCCATATCTGAAAAAATACAAAAGTAAACCATACTACATCTGAAAAAAAAACAAAAGTAAACCATACTACATCTGAAAATAACAACAGTAAACCATATTACATCTGAAAATTAAACATATTCAATCCTCTTCTAAAAATTCACCTCATTCCTCTTCCTCTTCCTCTTCACTTCTATTAACTTCCTCTTCCTCTTCTGATACTTCTACCTCTTCTAATTAATGAAACATGTCATGAGGAACATCCGTTGAGTCGTATCGACAATATTTGTAATAAGAGGTATTTCATCTTCATGATAAGCTATCTCGTCGACATCGAAGGTATTAAGAGCTTTAGTCTTACAGACTGTCCACCAATCTGATCTCCCAGCTCCTCGTTTTAGATAGCTGGTAAAGTAAACTAGCTGAGCCTGGCTTACTAGAACAAACGGCTCATAAGCTTGATATCGACGGCGATAATTTATGTCAACAAGACCATGTTTGTCAACTCTCCAACCTCGACCTTGGATCGGATCGAACCAATCATATCTGAACAAGACGATCTTACAAGGTTCTACAGCATAATTGTATGTTAGTTCCACAATTTTCCGTAAGACGCCAAAGAAGTCATTGCATGGGTCGACGTCTTTGTAGTTTGAAGATTTTATGCACAAACAGCTATTCTTCGTAGAATCCAAATCCAAGAAGTCGTCTCTTATTCGAGCATTTGTTGACTTGAACCTGAAGCCATTTACGCAGTATCTTGGCCAGGTCTGTTAGCCCAATTATATATATTTTTAATATGGCTAATCAATTGAGTTTAACATAAAGACGTCACTAATATTCATGTAATCAATATCATGTTGCTACTTAACTTAGCATTGTCCTAAATGTTCACTATATCAATTTGTTGAGCTACATAAGCTTGTATCATAATGCATCATACTGCTTTGTTCTTCTAACTATATTTGTAGACATGTTGTAAGCATGATCAAATATGATCAAACCAGGACATGCAATAGAGAATTATTGATAGACCAAAGACGGTTTCATACAAGAAGATTTCTCTGAACCGCCTAACGACCTATCCGGGACCTCGCATCGGGGGTTCCGCTGCTCGGTCAGCAGACAGGGTCGAGGGGGCAGTGCCTCCTGTGGGGGTTCGGGGGCGAAGCACCCGAAAGATATTCAGATTTTCAGATCTGTTTATCTTTGGACGACTGCCATCAAGGAAAAGGGCGTCTTCAAGTCTGCTCAAATATTTGAAAAACGGCGTCATCAAAGGACTCTTGGTTTTCCTATTTGATTAATATATTTTTCATATTTATTGAGTCTAGAAATACGATGTAAACTGCATCGTACTGGCAAATAGGCTACCCAAGAAACGTTTTCAAAATACCCTTTTATTTTGAAAACAAGCCCACTTACAAAAGTCCAAACTACTTCCTAACTGCTTGATCTTTTCAAAAATGCCCAAAACCAATTTGCAAAAATCCTGACAGAACTCCAACAGAATTCGGCCAGAGTTCGGCCAGAATCGGCCAGAGTTCGGCTAGTGCCCGTTGGATTTTGAACTTGGTCTTCCTGCAGTTACGGATTTTTACGAGATTTTTTCATAGAGTTCTGCCCGAATTCTGTCCGAATTCTGTCAAAATTCTGTCTTTGGAAAAAACTATAAATAGAGAAGATTTCGATCATTTCAACACACCAATTTACTTTCATATCTCTTCTCCATAAGCCTACTACTTCATCCAAAGTGTTCTGAGCTATTCATTTTCAAATTCCAAGCTAGTTACAATCCTCTAGTCGATTTGCCAGTGTGGTACAGTCTAGAAGTTTCAGAGTGATTATAATCAGTGGCTTGATTGAAGAAAGACACTTCACAATTGAAGTTGGTCGAGTACTTCGGATCAAAGCTCGCGTTGTAGAAGTTGCAAGAACTTCGGATGAAAACTTGTGATTTTCTATAGTGGATTCAATTGGAAGCTAGAGTTCTTCCGACTGGACTAGTCCTCACAAGAGAAAAACCAGTATACATCCTTGTGTTTGCGTTTGCTTTCTACTCTCTATTTTTCATTTACATATCTGTGATATATATATTATGTGATCTTGTTACTAACATTTTTAAATAGTTAATTTCCGCTGCCTACTCTATTCACCCCCCTCTAGAGTATTGCGCTTTACAACTCGTTCCTACAATCGATCCTACAAGGTCTTCACTTGATAAATTGGTCCCTTGGCTAGAGTTTTAATATACTCATTCTCAAGGATTACCTCCGGACGATCAACCTAAATTACCAAATAAACGATGCTAACAATTATTCTGTGCAATTATATGTACAGAAAAAATAAATTATGAAGATATCCGTACATATGCTCTCAACCAAAAAGGAAAATGAAGTCTCATTTTTGCTGTTCTACTTCCTCCTCGGTTGCGTACGGATTGTTGGACGTTACCTCATCCTTAAACATGCTGAAAAGCAATGAAGCATAGGTATATTAGTTATATTGAGAAGCAACGAAGCACGCGAAATAATTTTACTTACCCCTCTAGCTTGTCCACTTCTTCCTCGTCGCAATTGAGCAATACATATAACATTGCAGCGCTAACCTCGTCGTCATTTAGATATTTTTTTTTATTTTACCAGATGGTTTTTCGTAGGCAGTATATACTCTCAGCTTTGCCTCAATACCAACTTCATAGCCGTCGTCATTTCTGGGAGCTCTTGTTCTGTTTGTAGCAATATGAGACTGAAAATACATGGAACAGAAGTTTGAAATCTCCTCAAGGACATATGCTTCAAAAATAGAACCCTCCACCCGTGTCTTATTTTTTACCTTCCTCTTGTGGTGCTTCAACTGTCGCTCGACCGGGTACATCCAACGATAACCGATAGGTCCAGCAACAAGAGCCATGGATAGATGAATAGACAAATGCTCCATTGATTCGAAAAATACAGGAGGAAAAACTCTCTCAAGTTTGCAAAGTGTTACCACAATGTCCTTCTCTTGCTTCTCTAAACGATCGACGAGCAACTTGCAAGAACAAAGATCTCTGAAGAATAAGTTAAGCTCTGTTAATGGATCCCAGACTACCGGCGATAATAATTCCCGAAATGCAACAGGAATTAATCTCTCCATGAATACGTGACAATCGTGGCTCTTCATTCCAGTCAGTTTACACTCCTTTATGTCGACACATCTTCTTAGATTGGAGACGTATCCGTCCGAAAATTTCAAGTCCTGAATCTATCAACAAAGTCTCACTTTGTCCTCCTTGTCCAGCGAGTAGATTGCCTTAGGCCGCAAAACTTTTCCTTCATGTTGTCTATCATGTGCAATGTAGGACGTCTGCATATTTCGGCTAAGTCCAATCTAGCCTTCTGATTGTCTTTTGTCTTTCCCTTGACGTCCATTACAGTATTAATTATGTTATCAAACACGTTCTTCTCGATATGCATGACGTCAAGGTTATGTCTAATCAATTTGTGCTCCAATATGGCGGATCCCTGAATATACTCCTTTCGGTCCAGTTATGATCTTCGCCAAATCCCTCGCAACGGTTGCTCGTTGTAGGATCTTCAATAGCACTTGGGATTTCTTTTACTTGCTCCCATGTGTCCTCTCCGGACCACATTGGCGGTGGATCGCCCTTCTCCATAGCTCCGGCACGGAAAGCAGTTCTGTTCCTATGGTACAGATGGTCTTTCGCCAAGAACTGCCTGTGACAATCAAAGAAGCATGGATTTCCTTCGTGTTTCAAATAAAATGCATTAGTACGGTCCACGCAATACGGACATAAAGCCGACCATGAGTGCTCCATCCAGATAACATTCCATAAGCCGAAAAGTCATTGATTGTCCACATTAGTGCTGCCCGCTTCTGAAAATTCCATTTTTTTGAAGCATCATACGTGTACGCCCCTGTTTCCCAAAGCTGCTTCAGCTCATCTATCAACGGCTGTAAGTACACGTCGATGTTCCTCTTCGGTTTGTTCGGACCGGGGATGATATAACAGTTAAGAACATGTAAGGTGTCTTCATGCACATCCAAGGCGGTAGGTTGTACGGAGTGAGGATTACCGGCCAGCATGAATATTGGGAGCCTGAAAGACCAAATGGAGTGAAACCATCAGAGCAGAGCCCCAACCTTACATTACGTACATCAGAAGCGAAATTAGGATATGCTCGATCGAAGTGCTTCCACGCTTCTCCATCAGATGGGCGATGCAACACTCCTTCGGTCTGTTGTCGCTTGTGTCAACTCATATTTTTTGCAGTCTCTTTCACCATGAACAATCTCTGCAACCGCGACGTCAACGGCAAGTAGTGCATTGAAGCAGTCAGCCTTCTAGACTTGCCTACAGCAGTTGGCTTGTAGCGATCAGCACCACAGAATCCGCTTACTTCTGCATCCTTGTGATCTTTGTAGTAAAATGCATCCGTTCTGACAGCAATCGATCTTGTCGTATCCCATCCAGAGGGATCTCGCCATCTTTTTAGAGCGATAGAAGTCTTTCAGTAACTTGGCACCCTCCGGCAAGATATCTGTAATCAACTCGAGCACTCTACTGTAGCATTTTTGCGACATTTTAAAGTCAGCCTTTATGCTCAAGAGCCGAGTGATCACCTCTAACGGTGAATGGTCCTCACAGCCAGGGTACAAAGGAGTCCTTGTATTCTCCAGCAACTCCATGAACTTTGCGGCATCGGCATTCGGTGCCTCCTCAGCTGTGTCACGATTGTATGGGTCGAAACTAGGCCCCTAGCGTCGAAGACCATGTTTACGTACTCGTTGTCGACACCAGTTCGGTTGTGGACATTCATATAAGGCTCCACATAAGGCTCAACATAAGGCTCCACATAAGGCTCCACATAAGGCTCCGCTTGGAATGCTAAAGGTACAAGCTCTCCATGTGCGGTCCATTGGTAGTAATTCGAAAGGAAATCCTTTGTGTATAAGTGATACGTCACATCCAATTCTGGTTGAAACTTCATGTTCCAACATTTTGCACATGGACACTTAATTTCCATGTCGTCCATGGATTGAGGAAACGCCTTCGCGAATTGGAGGAATTGTTCTACTCCGACGATGTATTCATCTCGCACACCGCACCTGTCATCTTGAATGCGATTGTACATTCACGAATGGTCTAGCAGATACATGGATATAGCCATTTCTAGATATCTGCAAATATGAATGAACTTTAAACTGAAACGAATATGCTACATAACATATACATACATATATACTACGAGCCCCCTCGGGGTCCCACCCCGAGCAGCAGACTCCCCAACCCCACGAGCAGCAAAAAGGTCCTAACCCGGCGTACGACCGTGACTCGGGACCATTCCTATGAGTATCGGGATCAAGGAAAATAGACTTAGTATCGGATCAAGAAATAGACGGCGGTATTAACCAACCAACAAAACTACTTGTTACAAATATCGGCACTATCGGTGGTTTCGAATCGGAGTATCATATTTTTTGGTCGGAAAACAAATAATTATTACTAATTATCAAATATTTCGGCACTATCGGTGCCCCCGACCCAGCCCCCCCGTACCCCTCCCCCCCCCTACCACCCCTAACCCTAACCCGAACCCTATCCCTAACCCCTCCCCCCCAGCCCCCCTCCCCTCCCCAGCCCCCCCTGCACCCCTCCTCCACCAACCACCCCTTACCCTAACCCGAACCCTAACCATAACCCTCCCCTCCCCCCCCCCCCTCCTTACCCCCAGCCGCCCTCACCCCCCCCCCCGCCCCTCCCCCCCCCATACACACACTCCTAACCCGAACCCTAACCCTCCCCTCCCCATAGCCCCGCCTCCTCACCCCCAGCCGCCCTCACCCCCCTGCCCCACCCCCCAGCCACCCCAAACCATTCCTCACCCCCCCCAACCACCCGCACCCCCTGCCCCTCCCCCCGAGCCACCCGCACCCCCCAACCCACCAACCAAAATAGAGAGAGAGAGAGAGTCCGTACCGGAGAGGGAGGAGAGTCGCCGGAGAGTGAGAGTGAGAGCGCCGGAGGAGAGAGTGAGAGAGTAAAATGGGGAAAAAATTTAATTAGAATTTAGCGACGTTAGGATGAACGTCGCTAAATTAGTCGCTATTAGCGACGTCATAGCAACGTTTCGAGATGACTAGCTCATGTAACTAATATACGTCGTTCACGTCGCTATTTTCGTCGCTATTAGCGACTGTTAGCGACGTTTCAATTAAACGTCGCTAATGTGCACAATTTAGCGACGTTATACGAACGTCGCTAAATTTACGTCGCTAATGGAGCATATTTTAGTAGTGGGATATGATGTTGTAGCAGAGGCTGGTGGAATATGTGAAAGATCCTCATGCGCGTGGCTGGGGCAGGGCTGACTATGGTGTTGGCATGCACGTGCGCTTGGACGAAGGAACTGGACAACCCTGACGGGGAGGCGAGAACGAGAATATTTGGTTATAATCAACAATATTGATTATCTGAAATCCTAGGCTCTAACCATGAAACAATCAACAATATTGATTTTATTAATGTATGAAAAGCCACAAAACTACGATATATATAGAGAGAGCGGATCCATATATCCGTATAGGAGACAGTAATCTGAATCCGAATAGAAAAAGAAATATATCTAAATCTAATATAATCTTAACAGTTGCTATGGCTTATGTATTTCTCCATGTTTATGCTTCATACTTTTTAGATTCATTCACCTACAAGTTTGCTTGAATTTTGTTTTCTTACATTTGAGTTTATGCTAGTATGACCATCGGTTCTTGTTTTTCTTGTTGCAATAGGTTAATAGACTATTCAATTAATGTCCCAAAGTTTTGCGGGGAAAAAGAAAAGAAAGTTATATAAACAATAAATTAGGCAACAACGAATAATCGCAAAGAGAGGCAGGGGCGCGACATGAGTTGGATTTGTGTTTAATTAGAAAAGAGAGTTAAGCATATAAATTTTCAATTAGAAAAGAAGATGAAATTAGGATTTTATAAATAAAGAAGAAGAAGAAGAAGAAGAAAAGAATATCATTAGAATTTGTAGAGAGGACATAATTGTCAATTGACATTTACCGTTACCCTC
>JANAVB010004599.1:24785273-24797773 GCA_029216955.1 Iris pallida | reverse complement strand
CTCTTCGACTTCAACCGAGAGTTTGGATACGAAGACTCCCCAACTTCGACCGAGAGTTTGCATACGAAGACTCTCCAACTTCAACCTTTCACAATAGGTTTGATCTCCTTATACAATAGGATGAAGATCTCACTTTTCAACTCAATAACTCTAACACAATTTGTAGATGGCAAATGAAGGCTTTGTAGAGTTGTATGTAGATAAGCTTTGGTGGTTCTGAAATTTTTAGGCTCAAAGCATCATACTTGAATGAAGGGGTTCAAGGCTATTTATAACCAAAGTATTGAAAAGGGCCAAAGGCAACTTTTCAGTCACGAACCGGCATACCGGCGGTATACCGATCTGGGATTGCAACGACTAGAAATATAATCGTTGGGATCACAAATGGCTGGAAATCCGACCGTTAGAATTTCAACGTTTCGGAAGCGGTATACCGTCGGTATGGACCAGTATGCCGTCGGTATGCCAGTTTTGTAAACAGAAACTTTCTGTGAACAAAAACCGGTATACCGTCGGTATACACCGGTATACCATCGGTATGTCGATTTTTGTGGACAGAAACTTTTTGTGAACGAAAACCGGTATATCGTCGGTATACGCCTGTATATCGTCGGTATGCCATTTTCCACCAAAAATGATCATGGGCTTATTTCTGCCCTAGCTTTCGATTTTACCATCCATTTCTTGTGTTTACAATAATTTTTAAGACTCATTACAGACTCCAGATATACTTAGGCAGGTGCAGGCTTCTTCAGAGTCTTGAAATGATGATGGCATGGCTTGGCTTCTTTCCTTGATAGATGTTGGCTTTTTCCCTTGGCGGCAGCTGTCCAAAGATATCCATTTTATGAAAACTGAATACCTTTTGGGGGCTTCGCTCCCGAACCCCCGACGTGGGGCGCTGCCCCCTCGACCCCCGTCCGCTGACCGGGCAGCGGAATCCCCAGTGCGTGGCTCCAGAGATGTCGTCGGGTGGTTCAGAGAAATCTCGTAGGATCCGTCGTCTTTGGCCTACCATGATTTCTTCATTGCATATGTCCACATTGATCTTGCTAATTGCTTTTCTGCAAATACATGTTAGGCAAACAAAGCATTATACATGTAGCAAGTACGATAAGATAAAGCACATTAGGACTATGCAAAGTTTAAGTATAGGTGCTACGGTGATAGCATAAAGGTTAGTGATATCATAATGATTAAACTTAATTGAATGACCACAATCAAAAACATAGTTTTGATTTTGGCAACCCAATTAAATTTAAGATAGATAAGCTCATATCACTAAGATGTAAACCAATAGGCACATGTCACCAAAGTTATAAGTATAAGTAGAAATGCTATAGCGATAGTATGAAGATTAGTGATAATGAAATGCTAAACTTAACATATTAACCATATTCAAAAACATGATACAATCATTGGGCTAACACCCTCCTCCTCGAGTTGACCTCCATCGAAGAACGCCGCCCTCCGCCTCTGGCCACCCCTCACAGTAGTTTTGATAATATTGTAGTTAATAATACTAGTCTACATGTACGTACTTTGTACGTATTTTAATTAGAATATCATAAGATCAGTTACCGTCTTTCCATCTTTTTCAGGTGACTATTCACGTATATGTGCTTTCTTTGTATAATGCCAAGAGATTCAAAATATGAATTTTGTTCTTTTTTTATTGAGAATAATAATCTTTGGAAAATGGTAAGTAAAGAAAAGTTTATTACCATTAAAACATGAAGAGTTGTATGGAAAATAAAACTTATGCAAACTTTATTGCTTTGACTCTTAAACATAAATGACATGCAAATTGACATAATAACACCATGTTTATAAAATACTCAAGGGTATTTTAGGAATTTAAAAGTTTCACCATCAAGTTTTCCTATATATAGTAGAATATATTCATGTATATGTGCTTTCTTTGTATAATGCCAAAATATTCGGAGTATGAATTTTTTTTAAATTTTATATTGAGAATAATAATCTTTGAAAAATGGTAAGGAAAGAAATTTTTATTACTATTGGAACATGAAGAGTTGTATGAAAAATAAAACTTATGCAAACTTTATTGCCTTAACTCTTAAATATAAATGACATGCAAGTTGACATAATAACATCATGTTTATAAAAAACTCAAGGGTATTTTAGGAATTTAAAAGTTTCATCATCAAGTTTTCCTATTATATAGTAGAATAGATTAATATATCATTTTTCTTAGTATTAAGTATTTTATCAATAATTAGACATAATGTTTCCTAATAATTAGTTTTAATTTATAAAATATTTTACCCTTGTTAATATATATTTTATAAATATTTTAGCTACACTATAGCAAATAACGGCTTCCACGGCCCGCAAAACGTGCCGTAAATCTTATTTTGCGGCTCAAAGGGTCGTGTCGTAAAAGCTCCAGCCGTAAAAGGGTGTTAGCAATTACGACGTGCAATAATATGTCGTAACGCAGGTAAATGCATGCCGTAAATGAAGTTTATGGAAAACTTTGGATCTTATTTACAACCCGAAATGCAGGTTGTAAATACTAAAATTTTATGACTCGAAGTGAGGGTCGTTAATGTATTCAAGTGCTTTAATTTATGGCACATATTGCAAGCCTTGAACACTTAAAATGAAAATATTTTTAAGGCTTGCATTTCTGGGCCGTTAAAGTGTTCATAAGATTCGTATTATGACTCGTGAGGTGTGCTACGATTATGTTTTTAAAAAAATTAAATCCTCATTTGAATGGCTAGAAATACAAATTACAATGACTATAATTTGGTTCTATTCTTACTGTATTTCCAACAGAAAACAAATAATTGCCTATGGAGAGTATTTTGAGCTGCAAGTTGGACTAAAGCCACAAACATTAATTAGATGATAGAACATGATCGAATATTAACACAAAGCAAATGTCATTAAAAAATATTTCCAAGAGCAAAAGTCTTTCTCACTAAAAAAACAAAAGTCCCTTTCTTACTACAAAAGAAAAAACTGGACACTTCAAGGGTTTCAAATACCAAAAAGAATCTTAGTACAAGAGATTGTCTCTACACCATAATTCCTTTAATTCAAATACCAAAATGAATTCAGTGTCTATCGCGAAGTGTACTTAAGCTTTATGTGAGTCTATTGGTGCAAATGATATCACATTATGCTTCAGCAAGTAAGCTCCCCAGCTCCGTATCTCGCAACCTGCATATATTTACTACTAGTAGGATGAACAAAAGTGGAGGTTACAACATTGAAGAATAATAGAAACAAACAAACATGCAGATGAATCCAAATATGATCTAAAGAACTGCAGTATAAAGAACTTTACCGAAATATTTAATCCATCTAAACATGAAAAACTTTACTGAAATATGATCTAAAGGACTGTAATATAATTAAGAACTACAGTACAAACAAATAAACAAACATGCAGATCAATATTTAATTAACAGTTTCAAGACATCAAAAAACATGAAAAACTTTACTGAACTTCAATATAACTCCAAAAGACAAGACAATACACAGCCAAAAAAGAAAAGGGCTATGAAAGAAAATAATTGCACTCTTCACATGTTTTTTTTCTTATGTAAGGAACATTATGATCTTCACTTTAAGGAAAGCAACGAAGAAAAGGGGAATGAGGCTCTTTTTTTTTGTGATGATACCTGGTAGAGAAACATAACTAATACATACAAAAAAGAAAAAAGGTGATGATGATGATGTACATAGTTACAATAGAATCTAAGAAACAAAAAGTACGTAGAGAAACAAAAAGTTTTTCAGTTTTCATATGTTTCAGTATTCAGTTAATATGCATGTTAGGACTTATGCTGAAAACTCAAGAGTGCCAGAAATAGAAGAGGCTCCTACATCATGTTCCCAAACTGGCATCTTAGTCGATCAACAACAAATACAGAAAAGGATAATCGTCAAATCTCTACCAGTCGATATAAGTTACATTGCTATCACAAATAATAATGTCATACTTAAGATCGTTTATTTCAAAACTGGCATCATACATGGCTTTGCTGATCATACATTCAAAATAAGTCTTACTTCCAGCTGCGCTGCTGTCTCCTCA
Organism: Iris pallida; assembly: GCA_029216955.1. Classification (NCBI taxonomy): domain Eukaryota; kingdom Viridiplantae; phylum Streptophyta; class Magnoliopsida; order Asparagales; family Iridaceae; genus Iris; species Iris pallida. Next base: position 24,793,701 of record JANAVB010004599.1, on the reverse strand, counting down.
AACTATCGGAATCCAATATTAGTTAAGTTATTCCCAGGGCTTGATCAAAGATGAAAAACTGATGCAATCGAGATCTGAGATGTCACACAAAAACTTTGCGGTGATCAAACTCAAGATCTACGATGATACAAAAACCAAATAGCCAAATTACAATATGAAGGAGGGAAATAGAGAAGAGAAGGTCTCTCGTTCTTCCTTGTAAACGTGTTGCAATTGGGACAGAACGAGTTACAAAATCTAGAGAAAGAAGAGATGAAGAAAAGTTGCTGGGGTGTCAAAACACCGTTGCTCAAAGCAAGATTCGCCCCACACGAATTGCTTCCAGGAACCAGCAAGTTGAAGAACTTGTGAAACGCTCGAAGTCACCTCTGTTTTGACTCCTCGGATGGACTTGCAATGGCGGCAACAGCTCCCTCTCTCTCTCTCTCTTTTTTGACTTATAAAATTCGTAGTTCTCCACAAAGGAGGCCAGAAGAGAGTATATATAAAGAGAGGTTGGAAACCCTAGCCGCCTCTTCAGTTATAGAAAGATTGAATCAAATCCCACAAAAATAACAGCGAATTAATTCAAATCCCACAAAGATAGCAGCGAATTAATTCAAATGACACAAAGATAGCAACAAAATTAATTCAAATCCCACAAAAGGTAGATCTGAATTAATTACTATGGATCTGAATTAATTGCATTGAATCAGTCTTTTTATAACTGACTTGTAGCGTGCACAGTCAGCGGAGCCCTCCATGCGACAGCAGCAACAGCCTGACCGCATGAGCCGCATGGACCGCATGAGCCGCATGAGACCGCATGAGATCGCATGACTGCTGACGTGCTAAGTACAAAGTACGCCAACAAAATGCCATATTACGCCTCATGAGCCCATGAGCCCGAGCCCGAGTCTGAGTCCGAGTCCGAGTCCGAGTCCGAGTCGCTAAGCTCCTTTGGGGCTTGGCTCCAAATGGAATTAATCCAAGAGAATGACAAAAGCATTGATGCTTAATCCTTGGAGCCTTATTCTTACCTCCTAGTAAAATCACCCACATGGTTTCCTCCTTACGATCACCACCCCATGTGCATCTTTCAACAACACAACCAAGCATATATGTTGAGATAACTCATGGTGCATTTCTGATGTGAGACTAAACTTTTACGAGGCATATTGAGAGCAAGCTCTCTCCATGTAAAGAAAGCACCAATAATCCCCCATATATCACAACATATATATGTGTCCAGGGTTGAGCGTTCCCTATAGTAACTGTCCATTTTGTATTAGAATAGATATCGCTGACGACTTGAATCTTTCCGCATGGGTTAAATAACAAAGTGATACAAGAATGGACTACGCCTTGAATTCTGTACCACAATTGTAATTCTTCCCACTCACAAAGTGTAGTTACGTGTGCTTCTGGCTGCACATTAAAGTCCCTGTGCCAGTCTGGTTTCAGTGTATAATTTTGGGCGTCTACAAGTTTACCCTCAAGAGACGGCCTGATATCTCTTTTTATACCCTATATGTGAGTTCTTTATTAAAGAGATATGGCATAAAGCCTTGCGCTTCCTTGCGATGCTACGCCACTATGACATGGCCTGAAGCAGAGGCATTATCCCTACCTGGGAACCTCATCGTAGTGTTATACTACTGTAGCATGAGGTCTCAGCCTCTTTGTAGTGCCAATCTACTCAGCATGAAGCCTAAGGCTTCCTTGCGGTGTTACGCCGCAACGACATGGCTTGCAAGGCCGAGGCTTTACCCCTACTTGGGTACCTCATCGTGGTGTCATGCCACTGTAACATGGGGCCATCCTCCCCTTTGTAGTGTTGTCTACAACTCTTTAATTACGTCATACAGCATTAGGCTACCTACCTATTTGTAGTGCTACGCCGCTATGACTTAGCTTGCAAAGCCGAGGCATTATCCAAGACCTGGGAACCTCATGGTGGAGTCATCCCACTGTATTATGGAGTTTCACTCCTTGTAGTACTACTCTACCGTGCTTTCTGTAAAGCACACCAGGCATTCACTCTGCCCGAGAACTCATTAAGGCGTTTAAGCCAACCTTCCACAGGATCTAATTTTTCTGCAGAAAATACATAGTAGACAACAGTGGTTATGGTTCTGTATCCCTTCTATGTTCCAGAGAACAATCACCCACTGTTACCTGATAGTTTCCTAGTCAGTGATCCTCATTTGAACCAAAAGTTAGATGCCTAGTAGATTTCTCTTTGAACTAATAGCATAAAACTTTATGGTAGGATTACAAAGACACACTATCAGAATGCCTTCAAGCCCATTTTACAAGTTGTGTTATCGACCAACTGGCGCTTGAGGCCCTTTGTGAACGGATCTGCCAAGTTCTTCTGACTCCGAACATCAATCACTGCAATTACACCTCTTTTGATATGATCGTGTACTGCCCTGTGCTTCAACCGCACAGTCCTCTTCTTCCCGTTGAAGAGGTCATTTGATGCCACCGTCGCAGTCGCCTGGTTGTCACAGTATATCGATATAGCCGGTATCTGAGCCCCAACCACTGAAAGATCATACATGAGCTCCCGAAGCCATTCTGCTTCATCTGCTGCAGTTTCAAGTGCATAGAATTCATATTCCATGGAGGAACAAGAGAGTATAATCTGCTTCTTTGACTTCCACGATATAGCAGCTCCACCCAAGAAAAAGACATATCCACCTGTGGATCTCTCGCTTTCCACCTCTGAACACCAGCTAGCATCAATGAAGCCTTCCACTACTGTCGGATACCCGTTGTAGTACAGTGCATATGTCTGAGTCTTCTTGAGATATCTTATGACCCGCTTCACAGCTTTCCAGTGATCAATCCCTGGGTTGCTTGTGAACCGACTCAACATTTCCACGACGAAAGCTATGTCAGGCCTTGTGGCAGTGGTTGCGTACATCAAACTTCCGATAACACTAGAATACTCCAGCTGCCTGACGCTTTCCTTCGAGTTTGGCTTCAGCTTCTGATCACACCTATATGGCGTATCGATCCCTGGAAGATCCTTATATCCATAGCGTGTGAGCATCTTCTCAATATAGTGAGATTGTGACAGCACTACTCCAGTGTCTGTCCGGATGATCTTTATGCCCAAGATGACATCTGCATCCCCTAAGTCCTTCATAATGAACTTGGTTGAGAGGAACTTCTTTGTCTCCGTGACACAGCCTATATCCGTCCCTAGGATTAGCATGTCGTCCACGTACAGACAAACGATGACTCCTCTTCCATCAGCGAACTTTGTGTAAACACATTTATCCGTCTCACTGACTCTGTAGCCGTTTGACCTAATAACTTTGTCAAACTTCTCATGCCACATCTTGGGAGCTTGCTTTAAACTATACAATAATTTCACCAACTTGCAGACTTTGTCTTCAAGACCTTTGACGACAAATCCATCTGGCTGTTGCATGTAAATCTCTTCGGTCAGCTCCCCATTCAGGAATGTTGTCTTACATCCATCTGATGTATCACCAACTTATGTATAGCTGCTAGAGCGATTAACATTCTGATGGTGGTCATCCGAGCTACTGGAGAGTACGTGTCAAAGAAGTCCATCCCCTGTTTCTGAGAAAATCCTTTGGCTACCAGCCTGGCCTTGAACTTGTCAATGGTTCCATCTGCCTTCATCTTCTTCTTGAAGATCCATTTACATCCGATGGGCTTTTCTCCTTCAGGTAGATCTACCAACACCCATGTGTTATTGGAGGTGATAGAGTCAAACTCGTCATTCACTGCCTCCTTCCAGAAGATAGCATCTCTGGTCTTCATCGCCTTATCATAGGTAAGCGGATCTACTTCCATATGATAGGTGACAAAGTCATCTCCGAAGTCTTTAGGTCTCCTCGCTCGCTTTGCTGACGGCTCTACGAGTTCTGGTACAAGAGTTGTTTCATCAACAACAGCTTCTTCTTGGACTACTGGCCCATATGAGATTTTAGTCTTATTTGTACCTACATCATTTTCCGGAATGTCCGAAAGAATAATATTTTTGTCTTTCGCAAACTTGTCTTCAAAGTATTCAGCATCGCGAGATTCGATGATATGATTTGATTTAATATCAAAAAATCTTCGAGCATCACTCTTCTCGGCATACCCCAAGAAGATCACCTTCATAGTCCTTGTCCCCAGCTTCTGAATCTTCAGATCTGGGAGCTTCACATATGCCAGACACCCTCACACTCGAATGACATTCAAGTTTGGTCTGAATTTGAACTAGAGTTCATGAGGAGTTACGTCCGAAGTTGCATGTGGCACTCTATTTAGAATAAAAGTGGCCGTTAATGTAGCTTCTCTCCAGTAGCATTTTGGAAGACCTGCAGTAAGCAGCATTGAATTCATTATTTCTGTTAATGTTCGGTTCTTTCTCTCTGCTACCCCGTTGGATTGAGAAGAATATGGAGCAGTAGTCTCGCATATGATTCCATGTTCTTTGCAGAACGATACGAATTCATGAGACCTGTACTCCCTACCTCGATCACTTCTCATCCTCTTGAGTTGTTGTCCAATCTGCCGTTCAGCTTCGGCCCTGAACTCTCTGAACTTCTTGAAAGCTTCATCTTTAGTCTTGAGCAAGTAGACGAACGCGTATATTGAGAAGTCGTCGATGAAGGTTATGAAATACTTTATCCCGACTTTCGTGGAGAAATGTTTAAAGTCACAAATATCGGAGTGTACCAACTCCAGAAGATCTGTGCTTCGATTGACCCGATGAAAGAGTTTCCTTATGATCTTCGTCTGAGCACACACTTCACACTTCTCCACCTTACCCCCACATTTGGAGATAAGTCCTAAACTGGACATTTTGTTAATTCTTTTACAGTGAACATATCCTAGTCTATTATGCCACAACTCAAGAGAATAATCAAAAAATGTAACTGCATTTATGTCATTAAACTGGTTGACAAGCTAAATTTTAAATATTCCTTCGATTTGATAAGCCTTTCCGAAGTATGTTCCCTTCTTGGACATCACTATCTGACCAGCATTGATGTCCATCCTCAAGCCTGCGTTGCAGAGCAGGCTCCCAGAAATCAGGTTCTTGGCAATCACCGGAACATGTTTCACACCTTGAAGCGTCAGAGTGTTCCCAGAAGTGAGTTTCAGCTCCACAGTCCCGATCCCTAGAACTTCAGCTTGGGCCTGGTTCGCCATGACAACCTTCTCAAATATTGACTGGTACGTGACAAACCATTCCTTGCCGAAAAAGACATGGCAAGTCGCACCAGTATCTATCCACCAGTCAGAGTCAAACCCCACAGTTGTGACCTGTGCGATCATAGCAACAATATTAGAAACCAATGAAACCTTACTAGGCTCACCTTTCTCTGATTGTTTAGGCTTGGATTTGCATTCACTCTTGTAGTGGCCTTTCTTGCCACAATTGAAACAAGTCACGTGGGACTTGGACCTCTGTTGCTTGAATGAAGGACCCTTCACTTTTAGATTAGTGATGTCCTTCTTCTTGTGATGAGAAGCCGCCTGCTTCCCCTTGGGATCTCTCGTCTGCACTAGATTGGCCTTAGCCAGCTGTTTGGACAGAGTGTCCATCTTCTGTTGGTAACGTATCTCGTCCTCAACATGGATCTCTTGAAGTAGATCTCCCAATCTAATGTCTAGCTTTTTTCTGAGCATCCTTGCATAGAAGGTACTCCATCCAGCAGGAAGTTTTGAGATGATCCCTCCAACGACAAACTTATCGGGAAGGGGCATCTCTTCGTCTTCCAGTTTCTGACGCAGCTTTAGAAATTTCTTCACCTGTGGCAACATGAACTTATCGTCCTCAAAGAGCAATTTATGATATTTTTCAACCATAAACATCTTGCTCCTGTTCCTGTCTTCTTCATACAGTTTTTTCACAGAATCCCATATGTCTCTGGCAAATTTCTTCTTCGAGTAGGATTCCGTCAGGGGATCCTCCATAGCATTCAGGATGAAAAGCCTGCAGATGCTATTTTTTCCTTCTCCATTTGGCCTGAAGTTTGGTAGCTGCATTGATTGTGGCAGCAGACCCAGTGTCTGGAACAGAGGGTTCTTCCTCCAATAGTACATGATCAACGTCTTTGAGTTGAAGAGTTAGATAAACCTTCCTCTTCCAGACTTGATAATGCTCTCCATCGAACTTTTCCAACTTGCAGTAGTCCGATTGGACGAGCGAAGCATTAATGTTTTCCATCTATAAGGATCTCGCTTTGAGATTGTTATTCCCGGGGCTTGATCAAAGATGGAAAACTGATGCAATCAAGATCTGAGATGTCACATAAAAACTTTACGGTGATCAAACTCAAGATCTACAATGATACAAAAACCAAATAGCCAGATTACAATATAAAAGAAAGAAATAGAGAAGAGAAGGTCTCTCGTTCTTTCTTGTAAACATGTTGCAATTGGGACAGAACGAGTTACAAAATCTAGAGAAAGAAGAGATAAAGAAAAGTTGCTGGGGTGTCAAAACACCGTTGCTCAAAACAAGATTCGCCCCACACGAATTACTTCCAGGAACCAGCAAGTTGAAGAACTTGTGGAATGCTCGAAGTTACCTCTGTTCTGACTCCTCGGACGGACTTGCAATGGCGGCAGCAGCTCCCTCTCTCTCTCTCTCTCTCTTTTCTGACTTATAAAATTCGTAGTTCTCCACAAAGGAGGCCAGAAGAGAGTATATATAGAGAGAGGGTGGAAACCCTAGCCGCCTCTTCAATTATGGAAAGATTGAATCAAATCCCACAAATATAGCAGCAAATTAATTCAAATTCCACAAAGATAGCAACAAATTAATTTAAATCCCACAAAGATAGCAACGAAATTAATTCAAATCCCACAAAAGGTGGATCTGAATTAATTGGAGTGGATCTGAATTAATTGCATTGAATCAGTCTTTCCATAACTGACTTGTAGCCTACACAGTCAGCGGAGCCTCCATGCGGCGGCAGCAGCAGCCTGACCGGACGAGCCGCATGGACCGCATGGACCGCATGAGCCGCATGAGACCGCATGAGACCGCATGACTGCTGACGTGCTAAGTGCAAAGTGCGCCAACAAAATGCCACATTACGCCTCATGAGCCCATGAGCCTGAGCCCGAGTCCGAGTCCGAGTTGCTAAGCCCCTTTGGGGCTTAGCTCCAAATGGAATTAATCTAAGAGAATGACAAAAGCATTAATGCTTAATCCTTGGAGCCTTATTCTTACCTCCTAGTAAAATAACCCACATGGTTCCCTCCTTAGGATCACCATCCCATGTGCATCTCTCAACAACACTGTCACTCCCTATTCCCAGAATGCGTATTTCTATACGTGTATTACTCGTATGCATTTATTTAATAATTATCATGTACTATCCTGTATTTAAGTTTCTTTAAATCCCTGTTAATTAATTATCTGCATTTTATTTTCTGCTTTTATTCTCTGCTTTAGTCATATTAGGGTTCGGCATAAGTTGAGTTCTCGGGTTCATGGTGGTTCAATGAACCGAACCCCACCTACCACCACCCTTCTATTTAAAGCCTCCACCTCTTTCTCTCTCTTCATAACTCTCCTGCACATTTACTTCTTCTTCTTCTTCTTCTTCTTCTTCTTCTTCTTCTTCTTCTTCTTCTTCTTCTTCTTCCCTCAGCACTCTCTCCACCTACCACCGTAGGCAAGTACATCTTGCTCCACATGAGAACCCATATTTTATGGTTCATTTGTCTTCCTCTAGTGATTCTAAGAGAGTTTAGTACTTAGCATTTTTGATTTCCTTGGCTCATTTCTGGCAGATCTAAGTTGTTGTATTTTCGGTTGTCCATGGGAGTTCTTGCTGTTTGGAGAAGACAATGAGCAGTGTGCGGGCTTTTTAGCTACGCAGACTTGGGTATGCTTCCTGTTGGAAGCGTATCTTTTGAGTACGCTGCCTGTTGGCAGCGTGCCTCTTGCGCACGCAGACTTGATGCGTACGCAGATATTTTAGTCACGCTCACTTGTGCATGTCTGCGTGAATTATTAGTCATGCTCACTTGTGCATGTCTGCGTGAATTATTAGTCACGCTCACTCGTGCATGTCTGCGTGTATTTTAGTCACGCTCACTTGTGCAAGTCTACGTGAATTATTAGTCACGCTCACTTGTGCGTATCAGCGTGTATTTAGTCACGCTCACGTCTTACATGTCAGCGTGTATTATTAGTCACGCTCACATTGTGCGTGCCAGCGTGAATTTCTTTGTACGCTCACTCCTCCATACCAAACTTGGCGTAACTTGTTGACCCTATCATAGACTTGGACAGAGACTGATCTGGGTGTTCTATTACTCTTAAATTTATTCATTTAATAGTGGCAGGAAATTTTTCCTATTATATCCTTACGCCCTTTCCATAAAAAAAAAATCTTAGCATGATAATATTGTTATATATATGGTTGTGTAAAACATGTCTTGTGTCTTGATT
>JANAVB010004599.1:24760273-24780273 GCA_029216955.1 Iris pallida | reverse complement strand
AAGACGGAGACGGGGGAAGGCTCGTCTTCTCCCAAGCCACCAAAGGATATCCTAGACTTCTTACTCGAACCAGGAGAAACCGAAGAAGAAGAAGCAAAAAGACTGGCTGCCTGCCAATTTCTGGTGCGATCAGGCAATGATGTGTTCGATTCTTTTGCCAATTATGTATTTGGTCCTCGTCCCAAGTTTGAAAAGGACGACAGTGATCTTCCATGATAATGTACTCCTCTTCATGAAATAAAATTAACTTTTATTTATAAACTGATAATGTTTATAAATAGACTTATTTATATTTATGTGTAACAATAATTCGACTGTCTAATTTGGCTAACTGATAAGCTCCGTTTAAACAAACTTTGCTTACGATGTAAGGTTCTTCCCACTTTACATCAATTTTGCCTTTATTCATTGATCTTTAGACTCAGAAATCAGAAAGACTAAATATCATTTTCATAAATATGATACTGATATAGAAAATTCAAAGGTAATATGGACATGATTTTCTAGATATCAAATTTGTTGAGAAAACGATACAAAGTGGAATATATATTTCCACTGGGGATAATAGATATCGAAACAATTCTTATAAAGAACAATGATTTTGGTATTTTGAGTAGCCGAGAAATGATGGGAGAACAATCTTGACGGAAATAAATATTAGACATAATATTTCTTCAAGAATTTGCCGTTGATGGGCATCATGGTGACTTTACCATCCAGAGTAGTGAGTTGATAAGCCCCATTAGAAAAGACCTTATTCACAATGAATGGACCTTCCCATTTTGCATCGAACTTGCCTTTACTCATGTGCGTCATAGTCATCGGACGTCTGACGGTAAGAACAAGTTCTTCTTTTTGAAATGTTCGAATTCTGACTTTCTTGTTAAAAGCCCTTGAAATTCTAGCTTGATAGAATTCGATATTCTGTTGAGCAGACAACCGCTTTTCATCCAGAGCTTCCAACTCTTGAAGTCGAAGACGATCATTATTCTCGAAGGTAAGTTCATTAGCGATTGCTATCCTTAAAGAAGGAATTTGAATCTCTAATGGGAGAACAGCTTCGCATCCGTACACCAGAGAGAAAGGTGAACATTTAGTAGCATTACGGACTGTAGTGCGGTAAGCCCATAAGCATTCACCAAGTTTCTCACTCCAATTATATTTGTTGGTAGAAACAAACTTCTTTAAGAGTTTAATGATGGTCTTATTGAAAGCTTCTGCTAATCCGTTAGCCGCCGGATTATATGCGGTAGAAGCCACATTGTCGATCCGATGATCGTCGCAGAATCGAGTAAATTTCTGGCTGACGAACTGTGGTCCATTATCATGAATAATGCATCGAGGAACACCAAATCTATAGATGACATGGTGTTTGATAAAACTGATAACATTGGAAGTTTTGACTTCAGATAATGGAATGGCTTCGGCCTATTTGGAGAAATAATCGGTTATTGCAAGAATAAACCGATGACCTTTGGATGAAGGCGGATTGATCGGGCCAATAATATCCATGCCCCAAGCTTCGAAGGGCCATGATGCTGCTATCGGATGCAGAAATTCTGAAGGTTGATGTATAAAATCCGCATGGATTTGACAAGCTTTACACTTCCTTGCATATTCGATGGCATCTGATACCATAGTCGGCCAATAATAACCCATACGTCGAATACGGTCTTGAAGTTTTGGTCCAGGTTGATGCGCTCCGCAAATTCCGTCATGTGCTTCTCGGATAACTTGTTGGGCTTCATCACCGGCAATGCATCGAAGAAGTAGACCGTCGTAAGATCGACGATATAAAGTCTTTGTAGTATGATTGTAATAGAATCTGAGTGATCATCGTCTGATAGATGTTGCCTCACTCGGATTATCTGAAAGAATATCATACAATACGAAATCTAAGAAAGGAAGTCTCCAATCTTTGTCCGTATTCTGAGTCTCAGTTGCATTATTGAAGATGAATTCCATACTGGAATCGGATGAAGAAGAAAATGATTTACGACCAAATCCGAATCCTCTTGTTGTATTGACATCATGAGATGATGATGCTTTAATGTCAACAGGAAGTTCGAGAGTCAGATTGTTCTTAAGATGGAATAATTCTCGATTGTAAACAACAATCATTTGTTGCCGTGTAACTGGAATAGCTAACACCGCAGCGAGATTAGCAAGAGCATCAGCTTTCGTGTTACATGCTCGTCTAACATGTTCGATGAAGAATTCCTCAAATGAAGAGGCCATAGATATGGCCGCTCTATGATAAGGGACCAGATCTTGATGGCGAACCTCATAAGTACCCCTTATCTGGTTGACAATGAGTTTAGAATCTCCATACGCTTCCAAATGTTGAATATTCAGATGTTTAGCAAGCTGGAGACCAATAAGCAATGCATTGTACTCAGCGACATTGTTTGAACATGGCTGGTCAAGAGAATAAGCTCTTTGGATAGCAAGACCCTCTGGTGATACAAGAACGATTCCAACTCCGGCGACAATGTCACCATTAGGACCTATCCTTGAAGCTCCGTTAAAGAATAGACGCCAAGTAGGATCTTCTTCAGCAACTTGATGTGAGTCTAGGACTTCATCTGGAATCTCATCATAGAGTTTTGAATTTTCTGGGATTGAATGAGCGGCCAGAAAATCAGCTAAAGCTTGTCCTTTAACCGACTTCTGGAAAATATAGTGCATGTCGTACTGAGCGAGTAAGATTCCCCAATTAGCCAATCGAGAATTTAAAGCACTTGGTTTCTTCATCATGACCCGTATGGGATTGATCCTGGAGACGACATGAATAGTCTGACCCATGATATAATGTCGTGTCTTTTAGACTGCGAACATCAGGGCTAGACATTCTTTTTCGACCGGTGAATACCGAGGTTCAGCTTCGGTCATAGTGCGACTGAGATAATAAATGGCTTGTTCATGACCATTTTTATTTTTCTGAGCGAGTAATGCACCCAATGAATGACTCATCGCTTGGGTATATAGGAGGAATGGAATTCCTGAGACGGGAGGTACCAGTACTGGAGGGCTCATCAGATATTGTTTTATGTCATCAAATGCTTTCTGACATTCATCATTCCAAACGAAAGAAACACCTTTCTTCATAAGTTTGTTGAATGGTCTGCAACGTCCTGATAAATTAGAGATGAATCTCCTGATATAAGCGATTCTTTCTTAAAATTCTCGTAGCTCTTTTAAGGAGCGTGGAGGACGAATCTCTTGGATGGCTTTAATCTTCTCGGGATCCACGTGTATACCTTTAGCGGTAATGACGAAGCCAAGAAATTTACCACGAGAGACACCTAAGAAGGACTTAGTAGGGTTCATCTTTAATTGATGCTTACGCATTAGATCAAATATAGTCTTCAAATCTTGGATGTGATCCTCCTTTTGTCGACTTTTGACAGCAATGTCATTAACGTAGCATTCGACTGTTTTCCGCAAATTTTGACGGAATATAGTGCTCATAGCTCGTTGATAAATTGCTCCTGCATTTTTGAGACCGAATGACATAACTGTATAACAGTATGTACCGATCGGCATTCTGAAAGAAGTGTGCTTCTCGTCATCTGGAAACATTTTAATCTTATTGTACCCGGAATAACCGTCCATGAATGTAAAACCCCTAAATTTCTACTATTAAATTTTTATTAAATTTGGTACCGATTTAAATTTTTGTATTATACATCGCGTATTCGTATTGTACGTCGCGCTCGAAAGTTTATTTTTCAAAATTTTGCTCGACGAGTGCGAATATGTGCGAGCGTACATACTTTAGAAAAATATTTTATTTATTATTTTATAGTTTCAAGTAAATATAGGCAATTATTATTTCTAGCTATTAATTTCAAGTTTAAGATTCTAATTATGAAAACCTTTTCGTTTTAGCAGTTATTAATAATAAATTTTTTTTTTGCAAAAATATTTATTTCATAAATATTTTATTAAGTTTATATTGTAAATAATAATGTATTTTCGAAATTAATTATTATAGTATTTCTGGAAAACGTATTTTTAAAATATTTGTGACAATTTAAATTTGATTTGATTCCATGGATACATTTAAATATATTAAGTTAATATCTATAATTAGAATTTGATTTATTGATTGATTTTAAATAAGGATAGAATCTAAATTAGATTTGAATTAGATTGGGATTTGGATTTGGATTTTGATTGATTGCTTTTAAATTAAATTAGGAAATATCTAATTGGGTTTGAATAATCCTAATCCTTATCTTAATGGGAATTCCCACATCCTATAAATAGGCAGGTACTCCTCCACATTATTCATCTTCCATAAATTCCTCCACAAATAAATTCCATAGCCAATCAAGTGTCTCGTGTCCGTGTCCGTGTTCCACCATCCACAATCTTATTCCATATATTTTACAGGTACATTATTTTCTTCTTCGTGTCGGACACATCCCCCGACACCATCAAATTCCTAATCTAATCCCTAACCTAACCCAATCATCGTCGTTGCCTCATCGACGTCGTCTCCCTTCTTCTTCCCGTCTCCACCATCGTCAACCTCCCTTACCACCTTCACCGTCATCACCGACCAACCCAACCGCCACCGCGGCCATTGCCGCGGCAGCTCACGCCCGCCACTCGACCACAGACGAACACCGCCATCACCATGGCAGAACCCACACACGCCACCAATTTCTGGCCAACAGCCAGCCTCGACACACCCACGCCACCACCTAAACCACACTGCCACCAACCAACGACCACCTTCATCATCAACCTCGCATCGACCAACCCGCAGCCAAAAAAAAAGAAAAAGAAAAGGAAAAATAAACCCCACCGGCTACCGTCATCGCGGCCATCCCGGCTGCTGTCACCACGACCGGCCACACCCAACGAGCAACCCAAATCACCAGCATCACAGCAACAAAAGCAAAGAAAAATATAGATACACCTTACCAAACCCCGCCGATCCGAGTGCCGCCCGTCGAACCTGGTCCGGTGCTCAGCCGCCGTCACGCCAGCAAGCCGCGCATCCCGCCCCGACCCGTCGACCGCCGGGTCTCCACCAGATCTGGTGCAGAGAACCTCAGATCCGCCTCCGTCAGCCGCCGCGGCCGGCGCGCTTGCCGTCCACCCCGATCTGACAAACCACCGCCGCCTCCAACTTCACTATTCCGCCGGATCTGACCATCTCACTCTACCCTATTCGCCGGGCCGCCTCCCTCGCGCCGCCGGAGCGGGGAGCTCCGTCGAGCCATAGAACCCCCGCCTCCGCAAAACCCTCTCAGCGCCTTTAGACCGCCGGAAATCTCCCGCGCCGCCGAGGTGCAGCATCCACACACGCCTGGCCTGCGCGCCACCGCCGTGCGGGTGAGCGCCCAGCGCCGCGCTCACCTTCCACCGTGGTCTCCCTCGAACTCGCCCCCACCTCACCACGCTTTGCCGCACGGTCCGTCGCTCATCGCCGCGAGCCACCGCCCTCCGTGCCCTAGTTTTCTCCGCCACCGTACCCAGCCGAACCCCGACTCTCCCTCTCCTCCGTCTTCCTCCTCCTTCCTCCTCAAAACTGCCGCCGCCCACTCCTTCTCCGCGGCCGGCGACTCCGTCACTCCCCTCGCCACTCCTCTCCCGCTCTCGACAGCCCACGGGTTCCTTTCTCCCGCTCTCTTATTTACTAAGAACAGCAGCTGTTGGTATTTATTATATTTTTGAGTTGTTGGTTTTTAGTTACTTACGTTAGTCTATTGTGGTTTACTTTTTAGTATCTGTTAGTTTATTATTAATATTAGTATTATTATTTATTTGTTATACTGTTGTTACTGTTACATATTATTAGTAGTAGTCATTGGTACAGGAATTCCTATTAGATTATTATCATTATTATTATTATTAGGATATATTAGTTTTATTATTATTATTTTTATTATTGTTGTTGTTATTTTATTAGTATTTTCTTGTTCTGTGTTATAAGAGATAATAGATGTAAATTAAGTATCTTAGTATTATTTCACTTGAAATGAATTATGGAACAAACTATATATATATATATATGTATGCACGTATTTTTACAAAAGTATAATAGTTATTATACCTTAAAAATGTATTTTAGTAGTATTGACGAATATTTTAAGGGTTAATTTAATTGTAAGCATTATTGTTAGTTTTAAATAAATATATTCATATTTCCTATTATGTTGTAATAAAAATATTGTGCTAGGCCTCGTCCGATATTATTTTCACAAAATTAGTTTTAGTCAAAGAAATAAATAAATATATTTTCAAGTATTTCTTTATTGTATTTGGTGTAATAAAAACTTAGTTTAAATATATAATTATTTTCTAAATAGTTTATTTATTTCTACCAATTCTCTCAAATATCTAACCTTGTCCCTTGCTAGCCATATTCCTATCTTCTTCCAAATCTCGAACTTATTTATATCGTCCCTAACTAATTTGATCGTCCTGAACCTAATGGAACTGTCCGTGCCATCACCCGAGGTCCCCTTGTATAGTTATTACACCGAAGTTGCAGATCGTGCCACCTTGATCATTGCAGCACACCAGGCGTACAATCAGGCAAGACACCTTGCCATTTGCTGTTTAATTATTTTAGCTCATATTTCATGCATTATTATTATTTTCTTTATGTAAAATAAACTGTGATACATAGCATAACCTGTTAGAACTTACCGTTCATTTATTGTTCCTGCTATGTATTATTTTTCTTACAAATTAAACATAGATTTAAGAGACCACCTTGTGTGTTGCATTCATTGGCCTTGACACGTTGTACCACGAAGATTGTGTGTCGCATGTAGAACACGGACATGCGTGACTGGCTGGCCACTGGTACGTATAAGCCATGTGATAGGAATAACCGCTAATAGAGGTTGCATGCTAGTTTGACTTAGCGGTTATAGAGGTTACTGTTGTGGATACGACATGGTAGGCATTGGGTGGGAAGAACAACTCTTTAATGTATGGGTCCTTTATGCACTGCCCTGATTACCGGTTATCTCCAATGGGAGGTACGGTCCTGCTAGCCAGTTATCTCCAGTGGGAGGTACGGTCCTGATAGCCGGTTATCTCCAGTGGGAGGTACAGTCCTGATTGTCGGTTATCTCCAGTGGGAGATACGGTCCTGATTCCTAATTCCTGACTAAGCCGGCCCACGCGTCAAAGGTTTGTTCTTTATTTACATATTCACTATAGTACGGTTAGGTACCCTATTGTATGTGTCCTTTAATATTTGAGAAATATTTATTCAGTTTATATGGCATGATATTATGTGTCTTGTTACGTCCCTCTGAGGACCTAGTTGTCTTGCCAGGTGTGTGCTATTGTCTTTCGCAGGTGCTTTAGCTCTAGCCGTGGTCTTTGATACTTCTTCGAGGATGATTGCAATTGGATCATCTTCGCTTCGCTCGCCACTCATTTCATTTTCTATGTACTTTTCCTTATTTTGTTGGTAGTATATTTTTCTCCGCCCAACATATTGTATCAAGACAAATTTATTCTCATTATATGATCTTTTATTCATTTATTCTGTGTGGATGAGATTAGTTATGGTTCTACTGCATTTTACAGCTTATGTATTTATACGAGGCTTCCATATATGGGAGTATACTTCGTATGAATACAGCTGGCATGTCTACGTTCCTAGTCCTACGTATTTTGGGACTGGAGCGTTACAATGAACGACATCCGTTCAAACCCACAGGTATTATCGATCATGACATCAGTGATTGGAAGAGGGAACTCGTCTTTAGGACAAGCCGCATTGAGATCGCGGTAGTCTATGCAGACTCTGATCTTGCCAGTCTTTTTAAGAACAGGAACTATGTTAGCCACCCAATCGGGATGTTGTTCCTCTCTGATAAACCCAGAAGCCATGAGTTTATTGACTTCAGCTTCAATTGCATCCATGATGTCTGGACGAAATCGTCGCTATTGTTGTTTGACCGGTTTATCCTTCGACAAAATATTGAGCTTGTGAGTTGCGATCTGTGGATCAAGTCCTGTCATATCTTCATAACTCCAAGCAAAAACATCAATGTATTCACGAATGAGCTTGATCATGTCTTGCTTATCAGTTTCTGAAAGACTTTCGCTGATGAATATCGGTTTGGGGGATCCCTCTTCACCAACATCTATTTGAACAAGTTTATCTTCAGTGGGAGGTTCTTTTTGCTCAAATCTGAATTCCTATCGATTATCTAATCTTTGAGCCCATTGTTCTGATTCAGGTGAGATTTTAAAGTCATCTTCATTTTCATCATCTTCTTCAGAACCGTCAATAGAGGCCATGTTAGAAGACATAATATTATGGTAGAAGTCACCAATACTTGTATCGGAACCCCAAGAGATAGTACTAGAAGAATCAGATCTCGTATCTTCATCAGATTCGGGATCTTCATGGATGGTATTGATGAAGGGAGTAGGAGCGATATAACCCAATCCGCATTTTGTCCTTCCATATTTCAAAGAAGGAATCCGGACAGGCATTTTCCTTCCTTTACCCTCATTAAGGCCAGTTCTGAAGTCATAGCCCATATTTTTGATAATGTCTTTGGATTGCTGACTATAACGACGTAATTGTAACCTTCCGGTGTCATCGTCTTTGTCATCTTCTTCTAGATCAGAGGGATTCTGGAGCCCTTTGTAAAAGAATATTGGAATATCTCCTGGCTTTCTGCTGGGGACTAGAAAGTATGAAGTTTGTATTGATTCTAGGGATACTCCCGTATGAAAAGTCTATACAACTCCTATAGTTATTGTTCTAAGTCATCTAACAGATGCAAATAACTATGAACATGATCACACACATCAATATACTGCAATGATGGAGACATTTCATTAAATTCAAAAACAACAGTATTTACATGGGAAGAGGACTGAGCCTTAGAGAACTTAGCCAAATCAATGACTGAGGGAGGAGAAGAAGAAGAAGCTTTATTTCGATTAAGATCGATCACAAATGGCTCAGAAGAGGTAAACTCCCTTTGAGATGGAAGAGTAGTCCGCCCTCTGACAGGGATTACCAGAGTATCTTGTCTTATAGGAGAAGATACAGGAACTGTAGTACGCCCACTGACAGGAATGATCAGTGTATCTTGAGTAGATGACTGAGGCAATGGAGAGATACGTCCGCTTACTGGAACAATGAAAGAACCTTCTCCAGAAGATGTAGAAGATTCTTGTGGAGTAATTCAACCTTTAACAGGAATTATCAAGGTCTCATTTTGAGGATCTTCTTGTTCCATGGCTTGTATTAATTTTGTATACTCCTCTTTGTACATCCGGGAGTCATTAAAATAAGCTTCAACCCCACGGAAGGGATTTATATCAGCAACTTTCTTTCGTACTTGTCCATTGCTATCAATGTATTTGAAACACTGATGAAGAGTGGAGGGCACCACATTATTTTCATGAAGAAAGGGTCTTTCCAGAAGAAGATTGTAAGACCCTGCGATCTCAATTACATAGAAGGTGACTTTGGATCTGAAATCGCCTATCTGAAGCTTCAGATGAATCTTTCCCAAAGGCTCGCTTCGGCTTTGATTGAATCCCAAGATAGAAGTGACCGTCTTGGAAAGCTTATGAACAGGGATTTTTAGTTCATCCAGCAGACTCCTTGGCATTATGCTTATAGCAGACCCAGGATCGATGAGGATACGATCTATCTTCATCGTATCGATATAACCAGTATAGTAGAGAGGCCGGTCATGTCGATTATCCTCCAAGAGCATGTCATCTTGTGTAAAGGTGATATTTGGAATGATCTACAATACACTATTGCAATGTAAGCAAGTAGCAGGTTCTGTATTTGGCTCCTTTAGTTGTGCAAGACAAGCGTCAGCCTGAAGAAGTGCCTCACTTAATGCCTCCCGAGTCTCTTTAGAAAGACGTAGAAGTTCAAAGAGAGACATTCTAGCTGGAGTATTAGTAAGTTGAGCTAGAATATCGAAATTATAAGGCTTCTGAAGTCCAAGAGGAGGGGACTTCTTGATTGGCTTGTCGAAGCGAGCATATTGCTTGCCTTTCTCAAGAGCTGTAGGCTTGGAAGGAGTAGGTACCCCCGGTGTAGTTGAAGGAACAGGTACAGTGGATGATTCTTCCTCAGGAGGAACATCTTTGTCAGTAGGGGTATCTTTGACAGATGGGGAAACATCAGGAGTATCTTCAGGATTTTTGGAGTAATCCTTTATATAAGGCTTCCCTGTTCTAGTAGCACCAGCAAGTGCCTCTACTTCGTCTTTTGGCTCTGTGTCGGAAGTAGACCCGATAGAAGTCATATGACATGATTTAGTCTTTCCAGCCTTCTTGGACTTTCGGGAAGAAGCCTTTTGAAGGGGAGGATATTCAAAATCTGCCACAAGTTCAGGATGAATCCACATGATTTCTCCTGTTTCCATAGTGATTGGTACTAGACCTTCAGACTGTAGAGGAGGAATATTCACTATCTCAAGAGTTGCCTTAGGGACAGAAACAATCCTATTTTCGAGGAGTTGAGGAGGAAAATCTCTGAATTGCATAGAGACGACGTTAGAGGTAACGGTCTTCTCTTTCGGAGTGAAAGTGATGGCTCCAGACTTGATCATTTCCTGGATCTTTCCTTTCAGTACATAACATGAACGAATTGTGTGACCCAGCATTCTGTAATATGGACAATATTTCGGATGATCTGTCTTGCCCGCTTCATCAGGTTTCTTCATTTCAGGTAATTGTATTTTATTACCCTTCAGCAGACATTCGAAGATACCAAGGACATCATCGTCATCAAAAGAATATTCTTCTCTATGACGAGGTGCTTTTGATTGTTGATTTGAAGAAGTAGGAGTAGTTTGAACGGCCGATGCATCTTGATTCTGAAAATTGACTTCAAGGGCTTTTTTTTCCCTTGCGAGCATTGTTTTTAGCACTATTGCTAGCATTTTGGCCTGTTTCTTTGGGATTCATCTGTACCCCTAAACCTTTGAAAGTTTTGGCACTAATTTCTGCAGCTTTGGCACTCATTATGAAGGAAGGCCAATCTTAGAATTGAGTAGATCCTGTCCACATGCTAATGATTGGTAGCAGGTTTGATTTGCATGTGTCGATGGTGACAGCATCAGGAGTGCCAAGAGGCATCTTCAGAGCTTCTCTTCGAAACCGTTCAATGAAACTTTCAGTAGTTTTATTATTCTTCTGCTTAATTCTTATCAGAGCAGACATAGTCATGTCATTTAGCCCTTCATAGAATCGTTCAAGGAACATCTGTTTGAAGCCGGCGAATGAGGTAATACATCCATCAGTGAGACTCCTGTACCAGTCATAAGTCGTACCTTTGAGACATCCAACAAACACCCGAGTAAGGAGGGCGTCACTTGGTTGCAATTGATCAGTCATCACTTCAAAGTGATTGAGAAACTGACTCGGAGAAGTGGTTCCGTCAAAGAATGAGATAGTAGGAGGCTTGTATTTAGGAGGATAAGATACTTGCTTCCATTCTATCGGGTAAGGTTGCTTGATACCCAACCTTTGTAAACCATCCATCTGTTTGAATGCCTCGAATTGAGTTTTGAGATTCCTCAATTCTTCAGTGACAACTCCGGAAGATTGTGGAGTTGTAGCTTGTAGAGAATAGTTTGGAGGAGGAACAGCATTGTAAGCACTACCCCCAGCTCCCGAGAGACTAGGAACTGGTTGAGCTTGCCCCGGGATATTAGATTGAACTGCTGGAGGGACTTGTACCGAACTTACATCAGTATCAATTGGTATAGCTTCAGGTACAGTTTGTTGATTCTATATCTGAGTTGCCATAAGTTTATACATTGATTTCATGGTGTCAGCCATAGATTTTATTTGCTGCTCCAAAGAAGCAATCCTTTGTTCTTGAGGAGTCATAGAAGAAGAAGGTTCATCAGTATTCCCATCCACCATATAAGTCGTGACTGTTCGAGGAATTATTGATGAATTAGTAGATGTTGTTTGTTCTGAATCACTACTCTGAGTGTTAAATTCATTTGTAGGAGAACTACCCCCAGTAGGAAGAGGTGGGAAGTTAGATTCTCCGAAAAATTCAGAATCATCTTCAGGAATCAAAGTCCTTTGATTAGAAGCCATGACTCTTGATCTGGTGCCTCTATATACACCATCTGGACTATCATTTCTACCCCCAGTATCCCGAGAGGTCATGTTGACAGAAGCAAACAGAGGCTCATCTTCATCAGGCATAGGTTCACATTGAATCCGATTGAAGACAGATTGTCGTTTAGTTTGACATATGCATTGCATTGTGACTCTTGGCTGAAAGTCACCTTCATGATCAGCATATTCATGATCCATTGATTGACATCTGCACTGAATTATGACTCTTGGATAGAAGTCACACTCAGCATGGTCACGATCCATTGACACAGAATTATTCCTTCTCTTCTGTTGAAGATGTTCTCGTAAATCTGTTTGTGAAGATTAAGGAATATAATTCTTGTTCTTAGGTCTTGATGGCTCTTGATTATATAGAGAGTGATTAATATGAGCCACATAGTTTCTGGCATACTCTGCATCCGGATCTCTTATTTTTGTTCCCGATTGGTATGGTTTCTTGACACCAGAAGTGCTTCCCAAATGGGTTTGATTCTATTTTGTTCTTAGATCAGTTGGAGGTAAAATATTAGTTTTTGAAACCTGAAGTTTTCCTTCTATTGACCTGGATATCTGCAGAGAAGGCAGAGTTGAACCACCCCCTTGATTAGGAGTTGGTAACAGACCCTCTTTTATAGACAGCTTCTGTGCCAAATCTGAAAAAGTCGTAGAAGAAGACATTAAGAAATGTTTCTTTTTAAACTTATTCAAATTTTGAGACAGAGAATGTCCAGAAGGAAGAGTAGCCAAAAGACCATCTCCTTTTCTTTGACTAACAAAACTGTCAGTCAAAGCTGTCCCTAAAGTAAAAAGTACAGGAACAGAAGAAACAACTAAAGAATTGTTTCTTTTCGAAGGGACTTTGTGTGCCATTTGTGAAGGAACTTTAGCAAGACTACCCCCAGTTCTAGTAGAACTTAGCAAAGAAGAAGATATAGCTAAAGAGCTATTCTTCTCAGCATATAAAGTCTTGGCTAAAGAGCCAGATTTTGGCACCCACACTGAGTCAGAGAGTTTTGACTTGTTGGATGGTGGAATACACGCTGAAACAGGCTTGGTTAAAGAACCAGTGCTGTTAGCGTGATTTTTGACTTTGGAAATACACGCTGGAATAAGCTTGTCAGCGTGATTTTTGAGATTCAGTTTGCATGCTGGAACAGATTTGGCTAAGGAGCCAGTACTGTCAGCATGACTTTTGATCTTGAGATTACACGCTGGAACAGATTTGGCTAAGGAGCCAGTACTGTCAGCGTAATTTTTGACTTTGAGATTGCACACTGGAACAGGCTTGGCTAAGGAGCCAGTGCTGTCAGCGTGACTTTTGGGATTGCACACTGGAACAGGCTTGGCTAAAGAGCCAGTGCTGTCAGCGTGACTTTTGACTTTGAGATTGCACACTGGAACAGGCTTGGCTAAGGAGCCAGTGCTGTCATCGTGACTTTTGACTGCTGTCGAATTCGAGCACACAAGAGCGTACGTGCTTGCAGTAGAGTTCTTGCCAGTGTTAGGGGTAGACACTGTGGCAGAAACTTCACCATTGGTTGCCAACAGATTCTTAGGGACGTAGACAGATCGTTCCTTCGACTTGGCAGTGGTGATGGAGGCTGAAGTGGATTTGTCACCCTTAGCCCATTGCATTTCATAGGCGAGTTGATCGAATTGGATCAACATCACCTTCTTCGTCGAGCCGATTGACGAAGTATTGCATTGAGTTGTTGCCATCTCAGAAGAGGAGATGGTTTTTCCCAGCAGAGTCGCCAATTTGTTTTCCATAAATAAATTCCTTTATTTATTGTGTATCTGGGAAAATTATAACTGTGGGAATCCGATCTAGAAGACGATCGCTTTATCCCTTGGACGATGCGAAGAAGAAAAAGCTCTCAAAAATTCGACAGAAATTAAGATAGCTATCTGTGTGTGTACAATGAATGAAAAAATAACTCTATTTATAGAGTCAAAAATACTTAAAAAGATAACTACTTCATAACCTGTGCATATTTTGAAAAGTCACGCAGGACTCAAATATACGCAGAGTTAGTGGATAGTTACTGGACGTGGCCTGTAACTGTTAGACACATGGTATTCGTGCATGAGTCGTGTGCAAGTTACAGGGCACGCATGAGAGGGATCGGTGGCATGGCTGCCACGTACTCCAATTGATGAAATCCACGCAGACTTGTTGAAGACAAAATCCACGCAGCCTTGTTGATGATGAAATTCATGTAGACTCATTGAGGGAGAAATCCACGCAGACTTGGGGGAGAATACTTCAGAGTTCACGCCAACTTCGAAGCAGAAAGCTCAAAATTCACGCAAGCTTGAGGAAGGAAAAAGTTCAAAATTCACGCAGACTGCCAGCTGTCTTGATTCGGCATACTTCGTCTGACACAAAATCTCTGACATTGATTACACTGTCAGTTGCATTAAATAAGGATAAGGCCCATTAGTCACGCCAACTTGGTGAAGGCTGAGTCTTGTTGAAGAAGATTTTGAGAATCATGCAGTAGACGGCTATGATCTCTCGAGTTCCGTGCATACGTGGCATACGAGGAGACATTCCTTGACTGTTGTGTTGTCAGTCATAATAACACTCTGACACGCATGATGAGCTGTCCCTGCGTATATTTGAAGAAATAGTCTGGTAGAACCCAGCGTGATTTTTAGATGCTGTCTTGATCAACTCTGCGTGACTTTTAGACCTTGTTCTGATCAACTTAGCGTGACTTTCATTTTTGAGGCCTACATCGTCCTCGCTAGATTTCATCCGAATCATCGTCCTCGCTGGGACGTGATGTCGTACAGCCCGGAATTGCGCTCGTGCAAGGCAAGATAACAGGTTCACATAGAACTATCTCAATTTGATAACATAAGCAGCGGAAGAAAACGTAGTATAATATAAGAATCTCTTTTATTCATATTGAACTGAAGGTTACAAAGGCTCTGAATAGCCCAACTTAAAATGCCAATTGGCTACAACGCTCATGATCTCTCTAGCTCACAAAGGATTATATTGTTCCATACATTATGCCCCTTTATAGCCACAAGTAGTCTTCGGCCGAACATCTCCATGTCGCAAGTCCGAACGCCTATGCGGTAGCTCCTCTTGAACGCCAAGAACTCCATGCCTCGGCACGTCTAAGCTAAGCCCCGCCCCGAGCTGATCATAACCTGAGCCTGCACATAAACTAGTGGGGGATTAGTGCTTTCGTCCTCGCTTTGCACTGATCAAGACCCGCTCGCACCCAAACAAAACACTAAATATATTTAGTGAAACATGCATCATAATTTGTGATCTTTCTATTTAGCCTTAGGATCAGTTTCATGGCAATGTTTACGTATAGCAATTTTATCATAATGTGTCCACTACCGTGTTCTTGCAGCAGATACAGTTAGGCATATTATGAACAAAAACATAGTGCTCGTGCTCATCTCGGTCCCATATTCCTTAGCCTGCAAGGTTAGCACTTAGCATAGAGTCATATTATTCATGCCACACCCAACCATAAACTTAGACAATGCATAAAGGTCGCAGGCCCTGCGCCTGCACCCAACTCTCATCTCAGCCCACCGGCCCTATCTATATGAAGGTCACAGTGTTTCGCACCGTAATGGAATTGGCATCTCTTATGTGTAAGCCTATGATCGCTTCGATACGGGTTGCTAGCCTAATATCCGAAGGATCCTAAACTTACGGATATCATAGCTTATCACAGCACTGGACGGTCGTAATCCGTCCGAATGTTGTACACCATAAATACCACACATAATTCCTTCTTAGGCCGAACGGTCCCGGCGCCCCAGCATAACCGCTCGAGGGAAGCCGTACCCGTGCACCATTGACCATGCAATACGTACCATAGCATACAATCCATAGCACATTAACCAATCCCTATTCCATAAACATAGTCATTTCCATAACATATTCATGTTCCGGCGGCATCATGCCCCAACATATCCATATTGATGCACGACGCCCCACGGCTTAGGCATCTCATACTTATATTCAACGCGTTTCGTTCCCAAGTTGTTCGCATAGCTTAGTTCCATATTTACTTAGTCATTTCATAGTTTTTGTGCACGAGGGCACGCTTAACGCCATAGTCAATGTTCTACGCTTAGAGTTCAATGTTCTCGGAGCCGTGCACATGATGCACATCTCGATATTGTCTTTCAATGTTCTACCATCATGCCTACCGCGACCCATACATTTGATGCACATCGCTTCAATTGTTCAATGTTCAATCTTCTATCTTAATGTTCAACACATACTTAGACCTTTACTCGCCTGAGCCACACTCGTTAACTCAATAGCTAAATCGCATACAATGAATTCATATTATTAGACGTGAAGGAATAGGAAGAGAGAGTCAAGAACTCGTCCACTTTAAGTCTTACGCCTTGACGTTCAGCCGAGCTGAAGCGGCTCGATTCCATAACTTCGTCGCATAGCTAACTCTTGGACTTAGCCATTCCCTTGAACTACTCGATTGCTTTAGCCTACCGTGCCTATGCCATGATCAGTTGCAAGGCCACGATTTGGTTTCACAGACACTTCACTGAATAAGGCAAAATGCCGACCTCTTATCGTCCAGCGTAGAAGCATAGCCTGCACACCAGATCAACCAAAGTCAGCACTTGCTCAAACGGGACTTAGCCTTTGCATCGATTCGATTCATATATTCCAATCGACTCAAAGCTTACCTTTGGCCAACGTAACTCTCGCATCGATCAGCATCGATACTTCATCGGGTCAACGCAACTCTTCGAGTCAACGACTCATCATAATGCACCGTGCGGAGCGGGGCATTACAGGCGACCCTAGCGCCGGGCTCCGTCGACTCCACCTACTGTAAGCCCTCCGCCTGCCTTATGCCCTCTTCAACTTTGATTTGTAGGGAGTGTAAGCACAGTCGCTCACTTCTCTTTAATTTTGGGATGACCCCTTCTCCCCTTTTGCATTTTAAATTGATTTTATGGAAGAATGAGCCAGCAGCTCATGATCCCCCTTTTTCAATTTTATAGGGTAGTGATGTTAAGTTTTCTTCTGCGTATTAATGATATATAGGGATTAAGAATTAAGCAATGGAAAGATAAGTAGAGCCTTTTCCCTCTATTGTTTTATTGGAAAATGTGTAGAGAACCAAATGTGCCATCCCCCTTCGTTTCTGAATTCAAAGATTTAAGTAATTCCTTGGGTGCGAGTCCAGCTTTCTTTTACTTTTCTTTTTGCCTTTTATCTGGGTTTCGACTAATTAGTTTTTATATATATATATTTCCTTGATTAGGAAATCTATTATTATCATTAATTAGCTATTAATATTATTATTGTAGTTACTGGCTTGGATTCAGAGTTCTTTTGCTATAGGACTAATATTAAATATGCTATAAATATTTTCTAACGCATATACGTATTAAATAATTATATTAGAAAATCACTTAGATCGTTAGGCTATCATTGATCATAGCTAATTGTATTCATACTTCCTTATCAACCCTAGACAATCGGGCT
Organism: Iris pallida; assembly: GCA_029216955.1. Classification (NCBI taxonomy): domain Eukaryota; kingdom Viridiplantae; phylum Streptophyta; class Magnoliopsida; order Asparagales; family Iridaceae; genus Iris; species Iris pallida. The sequence continues at coordinate 24,762,659 of JANAVB010004599.1, read as the reverse complement.
ATACTGGACCCAACGGACGATTTTGTGCACGGTCCACCGGAATCCAAAATTGGACATACCGTTGGACTCGTATCAAAAAACGGAATCTGTAGACATGTAGTTTGATGAGTTTAGAGACCGTTGACTCTGGCACGCTTTTCGGTGCAAAGCGGGTCCAACGGTGGACACCGTTTTGACCCAAAATTACCATTTTGCCCCTGTGTCCAGAATTGGACTTAAGGACAGACAATCCTAGGTAATTTGACTATTCTGAGAATATTGGTACTGTTTATTTCAGCATCTGAAGACTTCTGTATGTGTTGACTGATTGTGGTTCATTGAGTGGTATAGTATTATTGGTTTCTCCAGCTAAGGACCTCAGGCAAGTGCACTTTTTGATTGTTTTCCGATTCATAGTAGTCTTTTCATTTCATGTCTATACATATATCTTGCTGCTTGTTGACACGCTCGTCACACAGAGTAGTCAGGAGGGGAAATATCTTAGTAGACATGTGGACTACCCAGAACTATCTCCCGTGTCTTTCGTGGAGAATAGCAGCTGCACACGACACGTGCAGAGTGCCGAATTTACTCCCTAGCCGTTCACATGTCGAAACAGATATTTCACACCTAGGTAGATGTCTTTTATTTTTCCTTTATTTCTCTATCGTGCTATGTCATCAGTTATCTTCCAGTTTTCATATCTCATATGTTATTTTCATGTCTTGTTAATTCTATTGTGTTTTGCATTGCCATCGGTTTGTGTACTTGTTCCATTCCTGACTGGAAACCAACATTTTTCAGGTTTAGCCGCGATCACTCTTAGCACTGGGAAGACGTGGGTATGTTGTGGCCGACCTAGATAGTGGAACTAGTTGTCATTTTTATTAATTGTAAAACCATGTATTTTCCTGTAAATATAAATGTTGTAAATGTTGTAACAATTTAGAAATGTGATTGAGCAGCAAATGTTATTTTCTTGAGCATTTATTTCTTGCGGGCTTGACAGCGTTCTACCGCCGACTCTGCGGCGTAGGCTGGCTTGGATACGTCTCGTATCCGAAAAGCGGGTGCGGGTCGTGACAAGATTTTGTGGTGGCCCATGCAGGTCAGTTTTCGTAAAATATTGTGAACTCGTGATGGTACGTTAGTCATACTATTGCGAGCCTGCGCCCAGGAAATGCTCATTCACAATTAGGATTAAAATAATTTAGGAGAATGACTAGGAGTAGGAGTCCCTTGTTTAAATTGACCATTGGGTAGTTAAGGTTATTAGATAACCATGCAATTTAGATAGCTTGCTAGATCTCTGTAGGTACACTATTATTTTTGATATGACAATGTTATTCAATGTGGATATACTATTTGCTTGGTATGTTAGGCTTGCCTAGAATTAAGACGTTAATTTTGATAAACTGTTTAATTTTCTGCTGCTTTATTAAATATAAATCTTATACCATAAGTTAGGATTGCCTGTTTTATATTCTATGTTGCTGTAGGGAATTAGTTTAAATTTTTGATTCTGTTATTTGCATATGAATCTTGAGGTAGATTGATTCAAGATTTTCAACCATTGAAAGGTATGTGAAATAGATACTAGAATGTTTGTATTTCTTTCGTCCTTAGTTATTTCCTCCATGTTTTATTTTAAGTGTTGTGATTGATAGGACAAGTACCTACACTTTATTTTTAGTCAACTTATTGAATCTCTAGAAGCTTATGAATTCTTATGGATATAGTTAAAGGATGATAGTTAACTAATAATGGTTAGACAGTAGCGCTCTGTCGTCAATTATTTGAGAGTGGAGAATGTGGGTTCACTGCAGCGAGCAGCGCACTGGCGAGGCACAACCCATAGAATTGAGATCCTTTCAAAGAATTGTAGGTTATGGATCATTGCTAAAACTATGTTTCCGTTAACCTCTTTAGATCTTAGATACCCTTGTGTCAATATAGAGTACAGTACCTGGTAGCTTATCACATCTGAATCACGGGACCAAGGGTTTACCACAGCCAGAGTATACAGGTGAGGTATAATTCTCGGTAGAATGACTTCAGACGTAATTACAAGTTTAGGATAATATAGGTAGGAGGAAAGTGCCATGTGTGTCCCATAAGATCCAAAGCCAAACTAGTGAAGGATTCTATAAGCTTAGATAGCATGTCTTCCAATCTAGCAATCCGTGGACCTTGTGATCTATTAACGAGGTAATTGACTGACACTAATCGGTTACCAAGAAAATAGAAACTCAGAAGTCCATAACCCATTAGTCGACCAAGGCCTTATGAATAGAAGGTAGTAGGATTGACTGTATAAGCAAGAACACCAGGTAAGGTTTTGATTCTCTCAAAACTCGAACTACTTATTTCCTCCTTCCAAAAATCTTGCACACTTATGTTTTGACTA